>NIVC01003297.1:0-105766 GCA_002269645.1 Macrostomum lignano
TCCGGGAATGGTATCAGTTACTCTCATAATGTTGAAACAGTAACAGGGTTCCTCCGGGAATGGTATCAGTTACTCTCATAATGTTTAAACAGTAACAGGTTTCCTCGGGAATGGTATCAGTTACTCTCATAATGTTTGAACAGTAACATAATGGTTCAGTTCTGGGAATGAATCAGTTACTCTCAGAATGTTGAAACAGTAACAGGGTTCCCTCGGAATGGTATCAGTTACTCTCAGAATGACAAAGTAAATTACCCTCGGAATCCCCTCTCTGATTTTTCTTGATTCTTTTATAAATTAATGCATTAAAATAAACATTATTTCAGCCTCAGTTGGCGGAGGAAAATAAGATAGAGTATTGAATTATTTGGTATACTTAAATTAGAATCGATTAATTGGAATAAAAAAACAGTAAGGCAAGGGTCAAAAGTGAGTGAACTCAGCAACAGTCGAAAGTTCCACCTGAACAAATCACGCGTAGTTAGAGAGATAGAAAGAAAAATAGACAGTGGAACTTTTGACTTGTTGGTATATACTTATAACAAGCTGTTAAAACCCGCGATTTTGAACCGGGGAATTCCAATACCCGGAACTACTTTCGCATGTATTCTGAAATCTAAGGCCATACACAAACAAAAACTTGTTAATAGTTAGTAGGATAGAGGTAGACATAAAATGGAGCACCTTCGTGTAAAATTAGGGTTTGAGACATTGTTGGCTGGGTACTGTGCAGAATGTCAGGCAATGTCTGTCTGACTCTAAAACATATATTGCTAAACTCTGGTCTCTCCCTGACTCTCCCTATGTCCCTTGGATCCTTTAAAATTTCTATCGTCTCTTTGTTTCCTCTCATCTGTCTCGTACCTCGTCTCTCCTCTCTCCCCTCTTCTCTCGTATCTTCCCTCATCTCTCTTCTCTTTCATCTCTTTATCTCATCTCTTGTCTCTTCTTTTCTCTCTCCTCTCCTCTCTCCTCTCCTCTCTCCTCTCTCCCCCTCTCCTCTCTCCTCTCACCCCCTCTTCTCTCTTATCTTCATTCTCCTTTCTATTCTTTTCTCTCTTCTCTTAACTCTCTCCTCTACTCTCTCATCTCTCCCTCTTCTCTCGTCTCTTCCCTCACCTCTTTTCTCTCTCGTCTTTGCTCTCTCATCTTTCCTTTCTCTTCTTTTATCTCTTCTCTCTTATCTCTTCTCATTTCTCTCTGCTCCCCCTCTCTCTCTCTCTCTCTCTCTCTCTCTCTCTCTCTCTCTCTCTCTCTCTCTCTCTCTCTCTCTCTCTCTCTCTCTCTCTCTCTCTCTCTCTCTCTCCTCTGTTATCTCTCCTCCTCTCTCTACTCTCTCCCTTCTCCATTCTCCTCTTTCCTCTCCTCTCTCCTCACTCACTTCTCTACCTTTGTCTCTCCTCTCTCCTCTCGTCTCTGTAACCTCTCCTCTATTCTCTCTACTCTCCCATCTTTTATCTGTTCACTCTCGTCTCTGCTCTCTCATCCGCCTCTTTAATCTGGCATCTCTGTCTTATTTGTTCTTCACCTCTCTCCGCTGTACTCTTTTCTTTCCCCTCTTTTGATTCCTCACTTTCCTTTCTCCTTTCTTCTTTTCTCTTTTCTACCCTTTTCTATACTCTGTCTCCCTCTCTTCTCTCACTCCACTCTCCTCTCTCCGTTATCTCTCATCTCTCATTTCTCATCTCTCCTTCCACCTCTCTCATCTCTAAAACCTTAGAGATGTAGAGATGTATCTTTATCTCTTCTCTCTTCCCTTTACTCTCTCATCTCTTCTTTCACCTGTTTCCTCTCTGCCCTCCTCTCTGCTGTCTCCTCTCTCCTCTCATCTGCAGCTCTCTGCTCTCTCATCTCTCATCTCTCCTCTCGCTTTTCCTCTCTCCCCTCTTCTCCCCTCTCTCTCATCGTCCTCACCCCCTTATCTCTCCTATTATCTTTTATCTTTTCTTTTATCCGCTCTGTCGCCTCTCCTCTCTTCGAATCGTCTATTCCTTCTTCTTTCCACTTTCATCTGCCCCTCAGCTATGAGCTGGATTCTTTATCTGGCCTTTGAGGTAAAAGTATGCCCATCCCTGCTTGGAAAGCCAGTTTGTGGGATGTAGTACTCTCATGGTTGTTCTCATGCTTTGATCACGTCATCTTTCTTGCCAATTTGCAGCCCTGAAAGGAATTTGTGTATCTTCAGCTCCACTGCAGTCTTCATCGGTCTAACAACCAAGGAAATACGCATTTCTTAGGAGGCCATTTAAATTTTAAAGTACCTTTAAGAGAAAACTTAAATTTCCATGGTGTGTCTAATTTAGTAGGGTTGTATTGCATTGCATCGCTTTTTCATAAATCTTTCGCTTTTACAAACCATGCTGAATTACCTTGATTTGCCATTGCCATCCACTGTTAAACTGCTGCAGAGTTTGCCTATACAGAGGGCAGTGGTTAGAATTTCTCACTAAACTGTTATGGCTAAACGTAGCCTCTCCACTCTCGGGGTGCAGAGAAGGTATAAATAAAGTTATTCCAAAACACTGTACATTTGCTATGTACATTCAGTCCTATCGCCTGACCCTTCGTCTGGCTCTGGGGGAATGAGTGAGTGAGTGAGTGGCACAAACAACAGAAAAAGCAGACAAACTTCACATGCTTACAGTTTCTTTTTCGGTTGAGTTACAGAGTTGAGACTTTATATTTAGACAGAGAATGAGTCAATGAAGAATTGTGTCAAGTTTGAAGTCAATCGCTTCACGTGGAGCAAACTTATGGCAGCCGAAAGTTAGTCATTTTAAACCCCTTTTTCACATCTGAGCCCAGATCGGGAAAGAGAGGCAGGCGGGCGGAGGTTGGGGTGGCTGCCTCGCTGAAAAAAACAGCCTAACTTTAAAAGTGCACAGCGGCTTTCAGGATTAACTTTGAGATTTGAAATTTTACACGATTGTGTCAAAATAGTTGAAAATTGCCTGTGTCAAATTTGAAGAGAATCGGTAGAAGTGGAGCGGCGCTATAGAGGATCTAGTGAAAAAATCGCGCATTTTGAGCAGTTTTTTGTACTTTTAGGTAGGAAGACTTGAGTCTAGGAAATTAAAAGGTAGCTTAAGACATTCTCCGTAGTAAGTTTAGGGTGGGTGTAAAGTTTGGTGTAATTTGGTTGAGCGGTTTGGGAGTCCATAGCGAAGTAATTTGTCCACAGACAGACAGACAGAGTTTTGGTTTTTATAGGTAGAGACTAGCTGGAATTACCTTCAATTACCTGGATTCAGAAGAAAAGGAGGGTTGGAGTTCGCGAATGAAGGAAGAGGCAAGATTGAAGAGCCAATCAGAAGAAGGCAATGAGGGAGAGGTAAAGAGAATAACAAGACTGAACTAGACGGAGAGGGAAGGTGAAAGTTGAACATGGACTCCTCAGAATTAAACCTCAAGGATCGGGTTACACAGCGGATTTAGATCAAAATCTAAAAACAGCTTCGTCATAATAGTTTTCTACCCATGATACGGACAAAATTTAAATTTAAAGTTCATCAAACACCCTCCTGCAGCCTGATAAACAGTTCCATCTCAGAATCAGACAGATCGCTCTAAACACATGGAACAGATTCCCTAATAAAATTAGACAGACGTAAAACAAAGTGCCAAGGAATCCCATTTGCTCGCTGCGCACCCCAAGAAGCGTGACTCGAATTTCGCTTTTACAAGTTTAGTTAACCAAAATCTGTCATTAGGCGAGAATTTAAAGCATTATTTAAAAAATGAGGGCTTCCACAGTCGGATTTGAGTCGGTATTACTAAATATGTTAGATTTTTTGCCAAAGATTGGGAAATGGCCCCAAATCAAAACGTGGGAGCATTGCCCCCCATAACCGTTTATTGGTTACCAATTACCAATATCTGTGCAATAATTTTATGAAGGCAAAATCACTACGTGAAGGTGTGACAGCCACGTTTAAAACAATTCTTATACATGTCTTCCCGAACTTATTTTGCCTACAATTCTACCGCTTCAATTCTTCAGGAAGCCCTGCACCAGGAGCGAAGCTATTTGAGTAACCTGACCCGGTCAATGAGCCTAGTTCTGGACAGCTTCTATGCTGGACTGCGCTGTGCTGGCGTTAGCGCTGCCACTGGTGATGGTATGCCGCTTTTCCTTAGCCGGGTGCGAGATGCTGTAAGCGAGTATTACACCGACTATGTGCCTATGTATGAAAAGCTGCGCACGGATGCGGCAGCCACTGCCTCAAAGTCTTCAAGTGTCAGTCAAGCCAGCAACGCTACGACTACGAGTGATTTGACATCTGCGCAACAGAAGTCAGACATGTTTATTGGAGCTCGGCCGGCATCCTATTCTGAAGACAGCGATGACGATGGCAACAATGCAAGCGCCTCGTCCTGTGAAGGAACCAACGAGCAGAGTGAATTAGAGTCCTTTCGGCGCTATGTCGAGCGTTTGCGGCTTGACAAAGTCAATGAAGGATGCAGTGGCGATGGTGACGGGCCATCAGACTGAGGCTTTCTGTATAAAACAAGCCGTATTTCGCAAAAAATTATATGCAAGTTGCCTAATAGTTATCCATGCTACAATTTGATTCAATTGTATTCCTAACGTCATTTCATTCAGTAATTTCAATTTTAATGTCCTCCATAAAAATGTTTAGTAACACGGGCATTTATTTTATGGATCTAATAACAATTCTCAATCTAGCAACTGTTATTACATGCTAAATTTGATAATCTTTCACGACTAGGAAGATTCGCATTCGTACTACTTGTATACGAGCATATTCAGCGTAAATTGTATACATATGTTCTTTCTTAAGATAATGACTCAATTAGAAAACAAAAAGAACAATAAGATCGAAATAAACGCTGCTTTAATTATTTATACTTAAAGTATAAAGTAGGCACCGACAAACCCCAAGCTTCATATCAAGGACTACTAAAGTAGGACGCAACACTCAAAATCTATGGAAAATGTCTTGAAGGCAACTTTTCGCCGAAAAATACACTACGGAGATAGGAAGTTATCGATTTTTCAGCACAGAATTTTTTTTTGCTTTCGATAGGAGGCAGACCCAATGTTCATCTTTTGATGTTGTGCCTTTCTTATAGCTCGTTTGATATTCATAAAGCTTCTCGTTCAGAAAATTATGATGTTACTTTTTCCATGAAACGTGAGTGTCGCGTCCTGCATATTCGTTGCTTTAGTTGTCCTTGCTTCAAATTCGTTTCCAATTATATAGTGTAGTTGTAAAGTGACGTAAAGTAAGGAACAACAATGGAATTCCACTTGGCCTAAGCAACAGAAAAAGCAATACACTTCCATAGTACATCCATAGAGGGATTCAAATATACGCTTTCAAAAAATTCGAAATTCAATGACTTAATGGCGAAATTGACAATTGTATATAAATTTAGAAACCTTATTAAAAATAAAGATTTTATTGGAAGATGAAATGAAAAATAATTTCAGCAAAACCAAATGTATAATTTAGGGATTTTAAACAGCACATTAGAAAAATTGGAATATGTGACGAGTACAATAGACAACAGGTGAATGAAAGTCACAAACAGCATCTAATCATAATTTATCCAACCTGCTGCATTTGCAGGCAGAGGCAGTTAGTGAAGCAGTGGAAGGAGCAGCTGCAGTAGCCAGTGCGGCCATCGGCGGTGCAGGCGCTGAGGCGGAGTCCGATGCTGGTGCCGTCAGTCTGACTTTTTGTCGGGAATCCAATCTGATGGAACCAGAAGCCGAGCAGGATTTTTTATTGTGCAGCGCTCCCTTTCGATCTGTGCAAAGTCACACGCAGAAGGCATTCTGTAACATAAATCAAATGCGTTTAGAAGGTCAACTGCTGTGCGATGTTGTGCTGGAGGCAGGCACAGAAGAAATTCCTGCACATAGGTAAGCAAGTGTACACTACAATTTTTTCTTTCAATGTCAGGTCGTCTTTTAGTCTCGCACATCCTATAAAAATTTGATAAGCATAGTCAAACGTTGCCGGATCGATTGCGCTGTAAGTATGCAGATTGTACATTTATATAACCCCAATTGCTTCCGCAGGGTGATACTGGCCTCTTGCTCGCCATACTTTCGCGCCATGTTCACCAGTGAGCTCAGTGAATCACGCCAGTCTCGGGTGCGCATGCACCAAATCGATAGCCGAGTTTTATCCGCACTTGTTGACTTTATTTATACCACTGAGATACACGTTACCGAGGACAATGTCCAGGCGTTGCTCCCAGCAGCAAATTTGTTACAACTGGCTGAAGTTCGAGAAGCGTGTTGTGATTTTCTACAGGGCCAGCTACACCCATCCAACTGCCTAGGCATTCTGCGCTTTGCCGATATGCACTCTTGCACAGAGCTGTACAATGCGGCTAGACAATATGCTGAGGAGTACTTTAGCAAGGTTATGCAACATGTAGAAGAGTTCCTTCAGCTTTCGTATGACCAGGTGCGACAGCTGGTCTGTTCTGACCGGCTCACATGTTCTGCCGAGGTTTGTATAGGCAAGATTCATCTGTACCATTTCGAACTTGAACGTACTGCGGAAAATGTCAGTTTTCCGAATGCGAGCGTACAGTGTCTTAAAAATGCTGTTAGGCTGTTGTTTAAAAATGATTGGAAATAGCCAATTGCGGGTACATAATTTTTTCTAATATGATTTGAAGGTAGTTGGAAATTAGCTCAAATATTTCCTTGTAATACTAACTAAGCTGATCGCTTCACACTAGCTCATTGACTTTCTTTCTTCTCTGGTAGCCTATCTTTTTTGCTTAACGTATTTTTCACTTTGGTCCAAAAACGTAAAAAGTTACAGAAATTTCAGACAGCTTAATATTTTGATAGAAGTACGGCTCGTACATTGTAACACGATTTAAATGTGTAAAAGCGTGCATTAAACGCTAAAAGCGTGCTTAAATAGCTCGTGATCGCGTATTGGCTTGAGTCATTTAATGCACGATAAATATATATATATCGTGATTACAATACTACTCAATACTTGGTTTTTCTGACCTTAATTTCTATGGCAATCGTGACTAAGACATTTAAGCACTAAAAACCAAGTACTGAATCCTATATTCAGAAATCAAACAAAATTGTATTCGACAACACTCACCTAGTGTTTTAGTATCTGTGGGCAAAAGTGACTTCAATTTTGCTTTGACGATGGCGCCGCTAGTTTCCGTACTGTCTGCACTGTGCCAGCTGTGACGTCGTAATAGAGCCTACAGCAGATTCTCAGCCTCCTGAAGCTGCAGGAAGTTTCATTCTGCATTGCCGCAGAAAAAGAGATTGCGAACGCAGTCCTTGGGCTTCAACGCTGCCCACCCATGTCTGGTGCGAAACCTCCCGTAGTGAATTCCCAAACGCCACTCGGGTGAACATTCAGAAATCTATCGGTGACATCAGATTGCAGGCATTGCAATACAAACAAGCAGTTAAGGAACTCGGGTGTTGCAAGGCGTCTGCTGCAGCCTTTTTATGCGAGAGCCTCCCTGGACCTTTCGGACAGCTCAGTGGGTTTGCACCTGTTGGTTTTGTCACAAGCAGTCTTTTTAATAAAGAACTGGGTTCAAAGAACTCCATAGTTGCGAGACGAATTCTGATGCTTGGGTGAAATACCTTGGAGTTTAAAGGCTCGTGTGGCGAGCCGCCAGTTCTTACAGGAATTCAGTGTGCGCGTCTGTTGAATGGAGTGGACGTCTTGAAAATTATGCTGATGACAGGAGCATTCTGTGTTGTGCCAGTAGTCCTCCGCTGCTTTAGAAAGGTGAAGAGATCTTGCTTTGGCATGGAGACAACTTTGAGAGCACGATCAGGGCTTTTGAAGTTTACTCAGCAACATTGAAAAGTCGCCACCCTTTGCCCAGTGAGCATGCAGTGTCTTTCGACCAGCGTATCACCTGGCCAACCACTGATATTAAAAAATGCTCTAAAAACTATGAAAACCGGGCGGAAGCTTCAATCCATCCAATCTTCGCTTTCCGCTCTTCCCAATCCCTCCTCACCCAGCCCAACTCTGCGTCACGTGGCGCAAGTTGCGTCACTCAAAAGTCAATACTGAGCTAGAATTGACTGCATTCTCAAATGTGGCGACTTTTTAATGTTGTTGAGTAAAGCTTATCTAGACCTCGGAATCCGATTCCCTCCTTAGGTTTATACAGTTGTAAGACTACGTTATAGTTTCTTTGTCTTCAAAGGACAATGGGCGAGCCGATGAAAGGGCTTGGTAGATGTTTGAATCGGTGCATTATTGACTTCAGTCGCATGTGAAGCAACAGATTCCATGTTGGCTTTGTTTTTCTATTGCTGTTCGATTGCGTTAGTGCGTTCTCACCTACTGATTGCATTTAAAGCGAGACACTAAACGGCTGAAGTTCTGTAGTTAATTTGATCTAAAATAATTTGTTCCACGTTTTCATAATCGTAGCTCGTATGACATCATACTTCATCTGGTGAGTTGCTGTGAGTTGCTAATATAATGTCTTAATCATTTGTTGAGACATTGCATTACATTTTCACTTGTATGTCTGTACTGGATCCTTTTTGGGTTACTTTTAAAAAAAGAAATTTTTTTAAATGTCGAACATTGAGAAGTTTTATTTTTAATCACTGCATCTCATTTTTATCAAACACAGGTCGAAGTGATTGAAGCCGTGTTCAGGTGGATCAAGCACGACCTCTCAGGCAGGCAACACCACGCTGACTCGCTTCTATCCCATGTGCGGTTCGCTCATCTTCCACAGGAATACCTATTACACATAGTCGAGGAGGAAGCACTGCTAAAAGAAAGCCTGCGGTGCAAGGATTTTCTGATAGAGGCGCTGCGCTATCACCTACTTAAGCCCGACCAGAAGGCTAAGTATCGTAGCGAACGAACCCGGCCACGCAACCCTGTTGGCCTACCCAAGATCCTGATTGTAATAGGTGGCCAGGCACCGAAGGCAATTCGTACGGTAGAGTGCTTCAGCTTTAAGGAGGAGCGCTGGTATCCGGTCTCCGAGATGCCTTTCCGTCGTTGCCGCTGTGGCGTAGCGTTAGTTGGCGGTCTAGTCTATGCCGTCGGTGGCTTCAACGGTTCTCTGCGTGTGCGCACCTGTGAAGTTTATGATCCAGTCCGGGATGAATGGGCCACTGTGGCTAACATGGAAGCTCGCCGGTCCACTCTCGGCGTAGCATCGCTTGATGGTCTTGTGTATGCCGTCGGCGGCTTTGATGGCTCAAGTGGCCTTAACACGGCTGAAGTCTACAACCCAGCCGGTAATAAATGGAGCCTCATCGCTCCCATGTCCACACGGCGCAGCTCAGTCGGTGTAGGTATCCTTGCCGGCTGTCTCTACGCTGTCGGAGGCTACGATGGACAGAGTCGACAGTGTCTAGCCAGTGTAGAGCGCTATGATCCGGCTCAAGACGCCTGGCACCCAGTGGCTGACATGACCTGCCGCCGCAGCGGCGCTGGCGTCGGCACCCTGGATGGCCAACTTTACGCAGTCGGCGGACACGACGGGCCACTTGTTAGGAACAGTGTTGAGCGGCTAAATCCATGCTCCGGCTCTTGGTCTGTTGTGGCTAATATGCATCTTTGTCGGCGTAATGCTGGTGTTGTCGCCTACAATGGTTTTTTATTTGTGGTTGGTGGTGATGACGGCTCCTCAAATCTGGGATCTGTGGAGCGGTACGATCCTCGAACAGACTCTTGGGTGCTTCTGCCCAATAGCATGATGACGGGCCGCAGTTATGCCGGTGTGGCAGTTATTGATAGTCCACTTTAACATTTGGTCTCGTTTTTTAATAAATACATATAAGACCGAGAAGTCTGAGTTACTGCTATAGACTTTTGTAAATAGGTTATTTCTGCGTGGTAGTTTGATATTTGACTCATTTACATCATGATCTATCAGTTGGCGATATTTTTCTCTTATCGCTTAAAACTCCGTTGTTAAGTCTTGTGTTTAGTATATTTCTGTGCCCAGGTGTCAAGTGGCAACTAATTCGTATTACTTGCTTTAAAAAATAGTTTAGGCCACTGTTAGCTAGCTCGTAAATGCAGTGAATTACTAGCTGTAGCCGATTGATTCGGTTCAGCAATAGTGTTTCTGTTGTGTTCGTTTTGTTTTATACTTGAAGATAGGGGCGTAGGCGTATGTAATAAGTAGCAGTAGTCGACTGAAAAATACGAGTAGTATATAAATGCAAAAGATGAGCTCATTTTTGATGCAAAAAAACGTTTTGTTTGTTTGGTTTAAAACTTTGCATAGAGATATGTTAATAAATTGCTTCTAAAGATAGCTCGTAGCTTCACCTCGGGATATTCTCTATGGTTATATTCTCGTTTCAGTGTTTTAGCTCGTAATCTTCTTACATAGTTTGTTGTTTTTCCAAAATTTTATATCAAAACATTTCGCATGTATGCCGTGTGGCTTGTATTTTTGTGCTAATATACTATAGTATAGTTATAGCTTTTGTCGCGCTATGTGAACACTGGGCCTGCAAAACGGAATTCTATGGCCAAGCGTTTAAACGAGACATAGACAACTCGATTTGTCATGCTAGCTATATGGAGCGATAAGCCGGAATAGAAGGAACGGTTAGAATTCTTAAAGAAAGAATAAAAACTGTCAATAATAATGAATATTTTTTCACAAATTGATAGCATCAAAATGTACTTAGCTCTTAAACAGGTCAACTCTTAAACAGATGTCGCCGCAAACACTATTAAAGCAATATGTTGCAGCGCAGCTCCCAACCAGTGCATTTGTCAACAGTGATTGCTTGGCCAACGGTTTCTGCCGCCTCTCGCTCGAGTAACAAGAATCCACTGCTCAAGTGTCACTCCTTCAGGATTTGTGTTGAAATTCTGTTTCGGGAAAATGTGGGCCATCCATAAAAATTACCCAGTTTTCGTTAGGCCCCAGTTGATGGCAGCGGTCTGCTAAGTGGCAGCTTCCAAACTGCCGGCTTGATTGAATGTTGACCGAATGCGCTGAACAGAAGAATCGGATACTCTTAACACCCTTCATCGGCAGTCCACAGTGCAAGGCGGCGACGATACGCTGTGGATCACGTTCAGAAATTTGCGGACCCTTATAGTTTAACTCGATTAACCGATAGAAAATGAAAACGTATTGTTGTCTCTGTGAAAAACTCAAACCGGTCCTTCTATTCTGGCTCGTTCCATATAGCATGACAAATCGAGTTGTCTTATGGCTTGCTTTCTTTAGTTAGTTCAAACGCTTGGCCATAGAATTCTATAGGCCGTTCCGTTTTGCATGCCCACTGTTCCACATAGCACGACGAAGGCAACACTATTATTGTGCAGAATTTTATCCGCACACTAGAAATGCTGACTGATTAGTCAAGAGTCGATAAAAATTTATCACATGCCCTTGCATCCAAACGTAATTGATTGTTAAGTCATGTTTAATCTGTTCAAATAGATTCGTATGGCGGTATGAAACTTTAATGTTTCTAATAAAGAAAATTAACAAATGATAAATATTTGAACTCCTACATGTACCAGTATCACTTTTAAAAAGCCTATATCGGTTTCTTAAACGATCTGTAATCAGGTTTATGCAAATAGACATATAAGATAGGCACTAGACAAATTTATTAGTTGAATCGATGGTTGAGGTTTTAAAGCTAGTACTATCTGCTGGGATCGGCGGTCCTACCGTTATTTCAGCAGGCTAAGGTGGTGTGAGATGATTTGAGGCGCAAGTGGTGAGTGAGTGCGTGGAGTGAGTGAGTGGAAGATAGATACTCGATCGATTACTTTAAGCGTTTAGCTCTCGGTGAAAAAAATTAACTAGACTTGCAGGCGTGGCCTGGGCCTGGGGTATAGATCTACGGACGTGCCTTTTCTCAGGCCACTCCGATCGGTTCGCAATTCTAGGCAAAGTAGAATCGCGGGGTGCAGGCGGCGTCAACCCCTCCCTTGGGCAAAGCCAATTATTAAATGACTTTATGCACTTTACTTCCTATATACTAAAAATGAGTTGTCTGTATGTGGGTAGGTATGCGATAGATTTCAGAAAAAATGGCTCAACCGATTTTCTTCAAACTTGCACCATTCGATCAGAAATTTTCCTGGGACGGTACATGCATCTTGGCTAAGAAATTGCTCAATATTAAAGGGATTAAATATTCGAAAAACATGCTTTTTTGCAAAGGTCAAGCAGCTCTTTCGACCTGAAATGCATTGTAAGAATGCTAGAGAAAAAACTGACTGACTGAATTCCAATTGTGATAAAGATTACATCACAACCAGTTGAAAACAGTGCCGAACAAATGCACACAAAACTTGATTTAAATTGCGTAACAATATTGCTAACTTGAATTGACACTGATACTGGCTGACTGAGAAATTGATTATGTCATAACTTTTTACTCTAACCGATTTGCTATAAGAATTTAATTATAAGGGCCACAATTCATGATCTCCAATTGAAAAGAGATAGCATAGATGCGAACAGACTGGACTGCTAATGCAGCGATCTGGGTTCGAATCTTAGTAGTGCAAAAAGATTTTTTTATTCAAAAACCTTAAAAACACAAAATGCTAAACACAAAAAGCACAATGTCAAACATTAAAGAGCCACCATGTCAAACATTAAAGAGCCACCATGTCAAACATTAAAGAGCCACCATGTCGACCATTAAAGAGCCACCATGTCGACCATTAAAGAGACACCATGTCGAACATTAAAGAGCTACCATGTCGAACATTAAAGAGCCACCATGTCGACCATTAAAGATCCACCATGTCGAACATTAAAGAGCCACCATGTCCAACATATACATGACTCCATGTTGAACATTCAAGAGCTACCATGTGAAACATATACATGACGCCATGTCGAACATAAAAGAGCCACCATGTCGAACATTAAAAAGCCACCATGTCAAACATTTAAGAGCCACCATTTCAAACCTAAAAGAGCCACCATGTCGAACATTAAAGAGCCACAATGTCAAACATTAAAGAGCAACCAGGTCAAACATATACATGACTCCATGTCGAACATTGAAGAGCCACCATGTCGAACATTAAAGGGCCACCATGTCAAATATTAAAGGGCCACCATGTCAAATATTAAAGAGCCACCATGTCAAACATTAAAGAGCCACCAGGTCAAACATGAAAGTGCCACCATGTCTAACATTAAAGAGCCACCATGGCAAACATATACATGACTCTATGTCGAACATTCAAGAGCTACCATGTCAAACATATACATGACTCCATGTCAAACATTAAAGAGACACTATATGTAAAACATTAAAGAGCCACCAGGTCAAACATGAAAGTGCCACCATGTAACACATTAAAGAGCCACCATGTCGAACATTTAAGAACCACCAAGTCAAACATAAAATAGCCACCATGTGAAACATATACGTGACTCCATGTAAAACATTAAAGAGCTACCATATCAGACATATACATGACTCCATGTCAAACATATACATGACTCCATGTTAGACATTAAAGAGCCACCATGTCGAACATTAAAGAGCCAACATGTTAAAAATACAAGAGCCACCATGTCAAACATATACATGACTCCATGTCAAACATTGAAGAGACACCATGTCGAACATAAAAGAGCCACCATGCAAAACATAAAAGAGCCACCATGTCTAACATTAAAGAGCCACCATGGCAAACATATACATGACTCTATGTCGAACACTCAAGAGCTACCATGTCAAACATATACATGACTCCATGTCAAACATTAAAGAGCCACCATGTCGAACATTTAAGAGCCACCATGTCAAACATATACATGACTCCATGTTGAACATTCAAGAGCTACCATGTCAAGCATATACATGACTCCATGTTGAACATTCAAGAGCTACCATGTCAAACATATACATGACGCCATGTCGAACATAAAAGAGCCACCATGTAAAACATATACGTAACTCCATGTCAAACATTGAAGCGACACCATGTCGAACATTAAAGGGCCACCATGTCGAACATTAAAGAGCGACCATGTCGAACATTAAAGAGCCACCAGGTCAAACATGAAAGTGCCACCATGTAAAACATTAAAGAGCCACCATGTCAAACATTAAAGAGCCACCAGGTCAAACATATACATGACTCCATGTCAAACATTGAAGAGCCACCATGTCGAACATAAAAGGGCCACCATGTCAAATATTAAAGAGCCACCATGTCAAACATTAAAGAGCCACCAGGTCAAACATGAAAGTGCCACCATGTAAAACATTAAAGAGCCACCATGTCGAACATTTAAGAACCACCATGTCAAACATAAAATAGCCAACATGTGAAACATATACGTGACTCCATGTAAAACATTAAAGAGCTACCATATCAGGCATATGCATGACTCCATGTCAAACATATACGTGACTCCATGTTAGGCAATTAAGAGCCACCATTTCGAACATTAAAGAGTCAACATGTTAAAAATACAAGAGCATCCATGTAAAACATATACATGACGCCATGTCAAACATTGAAGAGACACCATGTCGAACATAAAAGAGCCACCATGCAAAACATAAAAGAGCCACCATGTCTAACATTAAAGAGCCACCATGGCAAACATATACATGACTCCATGTCAAACATTAAAGAGACACTATGTCAAACATTAAAGAGCCACCATGTCGAACATTTAAGAGCCACCATGTAAAACATATACATGACTCCATGTTGAACATTCAAGAGCTACCATGTCAAACATATACATGACGCCATGTCGATCATTAAAGAGCCACCATGTCAAACATTGAAGAGCCACCATATCAAACATTATAGAGCCACTATGTCGAACATTTAAGAGCCACCATGTCAAACATATACATGACTCCATGTTGAACATTAAAGAGCCACCATGTCGAACATTTAAGAGCTACCATGTGAAACATATACATGACTCCATGTCGAACATTACAGAGCCACCATGTCAAAGATAAAAGAGCCACCATGTCAAACATAAAAGAGCCACCATGTCAAATATTAAAGAGCCTCCAGGTCAAACATGAAAGTGCCACCATGTAAAACATTAAAGAGCCACCATGTCAAACATATACGTAACTCCATGTCAAACATTGAAGAGACCCCATGTCAAACATTAAAGAGCCACCATGTCGAACATAAAATAGCCACCATGTAAAACATATACGTAACTCCATGTCAAACATTGAAGCGACACCATTTCGAACATAAAAGAGCCACCATGTCGAACATAAAAGAGCTACCATGTCAAACATTAAAGAGCCACCATGTCAAACATATAAGTGACTTTATGTCGAACATTAAAGAGCCACCATGTCTAACATTAAAAAGCCACCATGTCCAACATTAAAGAGCCACCATGTCAAAAAGTAAAGAGCCACCATGTCTAACATTTAAGAGCCATCATGTCAAACATTAAAGAGCTACTTTGTCTAACATTAAAGAGCCACCATGTCAAACATTAAAGAGCCACCATGTCAAACATTAAAGAGCCACCATGTCAAACATAGAAGAGCCACCTTTTTGAACATTAAAGAGCCACCATGTCAAACATAATAGAGCCACCATGTCAAACATAATAGAGCCACCATGTCAAACATTAAAAAGCCACTTTGTCAAACATAGAAGAGCTCCCATGTCAAACATAGAAGAGCCCCCATGTCAAACAAAGAGGAGCCCCATGTCAAACATAGAAGAGCCACCATGTCAGACATTGAAAAGCCACCGTATCAAACATAAAAGAGTTACCATGTACGAGCGTAGAACAAAAAAGAGCCACAATGTATAACATAAAAGAGCCACAATGTATAACATAAAAGAGCCACCTTGTTAAACATAAAAGATACACAATTTCAAACGTAAAAGTAAGCGAATTTTAAAGGAGCCGCTATAATGCTAAAGAAATTGTCGCACTAGCTACTTATTGTCTGGTGGATGCTTACTATTTGGGGATGCTATCTATCTTGGGGATGCTTGCTATCTTGGGGATGCTTGCTATCTGGGGGATGCTTGCTATCTGGGGGATGCTTGCTATCTGGGGGATGCCTGCTATCTGGGGGATGCTTGCTATCTGGGGGATGCCTGCTATCTGGGGGATGCTTGCTATCTAGGGGATGCTTGCTATCTTGGGGATGCTTGCTATCTGGGGGATGCTTGCTATCTGAGGGATGCTTGCTATCTGGGGGATGCTTGCTATCTGGGGGATGCTTGCTATCTGGGGGATGCTTGCTATCTGAGGGATGCTTGCTATCTGGGGGATGCTTGCTTTCTGGGGGATGCTTGCTATCCGGGGGATGCTTGCTATCTGGGGGATGCTTGCTATCTGGGGGATGCTTGCTATCCGGGGGATGCTTGCTATCTGGGGGATGCTTGCGGTCTTGGGATGATTTCTTTTTGCAATGCACTTCATTTGAGCAGTTTGTCTGTTGTCTTTTTGAAGGATTTTTAGCTGTTTTTTTGTTACTTGTAGAGAACAGAGATTCTATCCAGATGTCCCCCATCGGGGGCGAAGATTGCTAGTCCTATATACTAAAAATGAGTTGTCTGTGGGTAGGTAGGTAGGTAGGTATGCGATAGATTTCAGAAAAAATGGCTCAACCGATTTTCTTCAAACTTGCATTATTCGATCAGAAATTTTCCTGGGACGGTACATGCATCTTGGCTAAGAAATTGCTCAATTTTAAAGGGATTAAATATTCGAAAAACATGCTTTTTTGCAAAGGTCAAGCAGCTCTTTCGACCTGAAATGCATTGTAAGAATGCTAGAGAAAAAACTGACTGACTGAATTCCGATTGTGATAAAGATTGCATCACAACAAGTTGAAAACAGTACCGAAGAAATGCACACACGACTTGATTTAAATTGCGTAACCATATTGCTAACTTAAATTGAGACTGATACTGGCTGACTGAGAAATTGATTATGTCATAACTTTTTACTCCAATTGACTTGCTGTAAGAATTGAATTATAAGGGCCACAATTCATGTTCTCCAATTGAAAAGAGATAGCCCTGATGCGAACAGACTGGAATGCTAATGTAGCGACCTGGGTTCGAATCATAGTAGTGCAAAAAGATTTTTTTATTAAAACACCTTAAAAACACAACAAAACTGCTAAACATCAAAGAAGCGCAATGTCAAACATAGAAGAGCCAACATATCGAACATAAAAGAGCCACCATGTCAAACATAAAACAGCCACCATTTCGAACATTAAAGAGCCACCATTTCGAACATTAAAGAGCCACCATTTTGAACATTAAAGAGCCACTATGTCAAACAATTAAGAGCCACCATGTCAAACATAAAAGAGCCAACATGTCAGACATTCAAAAGCCACCGTATCAAACATAAAAGAGTTAGCATGTAGAACAAAAAAGATCCACCATGTCGAACATAAAAGAGCCACCATGTCAAACATAAAGAGCCACCATGTCAAACATTTAGAAGCCACCATGTCAAACATATATGTGACTTTATGTCAAATATTAAAGAGCCACCATGTGAAACATTAAAGAGCCACCATGTCAAACATTTAAGAGTCACCATGTCAAACCTAAAAGAGCCACCATGTCGAACATAAAAGAGCCACAATGTCAAACATTAAAGAGCCACCATTTCAAACCTAAAGGAGCCACCATGTCGAACATTAAAGAGCCACCATGTCGAACATAAAAGAGCCACCATATCAAACATAAAAGAGTTACCATGTCAAACATTAAAGAGCCACCATGTCAAACATAAAGCAGCCACCATTTCGAAAATTAAGGAGCCACCATTTCGAAAATTAAGGAGCCACCATGTCGAACATTAAAGAGCCACCATGTCAAACATTTAGGAGCCACCATGTCAAACATATATGTGACTTTATGTCAAATATTAAAGAGCCACCATGTGAAACATTAAAGAGCCACCATGTCAAACATTTAAGAGTCACCATGTCAAACCTAAAAGAGCCACCATGTCGAACATAAAAGAGCCACAATGTCAAACATTAAAGAGCCACCATTTCAAACCTAAAGGAGCCACCATGTCGAACATAAAAGAGCCACCATATCAAACATAAAAGAGTTACCATGTCAAACATTAAAGAGCCACCATGTCAAACATAAAGCAGCCACCATTTCGAAAATTAAGGAGCCACCATTTCGAAAATTAAGAAGCCACCATGTCGAACATTAAAGAGCCACCTTGTCAAATATTAAAGAGCCACAATGTCAAACATTAAAGAGCCACCATTTCAAACCTAAATGAGCCACCATGTCGAACATTAAAGAGCCACCATGTCGAACATAAAAGAGCCACCATGTCGAACATAAAACAGACACCATTAAGAACATTAAAGAGCCACCATGTCGAACATTAAAGAGCCACCATGTCAAACATTAAAGAGCCACCATGTCAAACATAAAAGAGCCACCATTTCGAAAATTAAGGAGCCACCATTTCGAAAATTAAAGAGCCACCATGTTAAACATTAAAGGGCCACCTTGTCAAATATTAAAGAGCCACCATGTCAAACATAAAACAGCCACCATTTCGAAAATTAAAGAGCCACCATGTCGAACAATAAAGAGCCACCATGTCAAACATAAAACAGACACCATTAAGAACATTAAAGAGCCACCATGTCGAACATTAAAGAGCCACCATGTCAAACATAAAACAGCCACCATTTCGAAAATTAAGGAGCCACCATTTCGAAATTTAAAGAGCCACCATGTTAAACATTAAAGGGCCACCTTGTCAAATATTAAAGAGCCACCATTTCAAACCCAAAAGAGCGACCATGTCGAACATACAAGAGCCACCATGTCGAACATAAAAGAGCAGCCATGTAGAACATAAAAGAGCCACCATGTCGAACATAAAAGAGCCACCATGTCAAACATAAAAAAGCCAGCATGTCAAACATAAAAGAGCCAACATGAAGAACATTAAAGAGCCACCATGTCGACCATTAAAAGAGCCACCATGTCGAACATACAAGAGCCACCATGTCAAACATAAAAAAGCCACCATGTCGAACAATAAAGAGCCACCATGTCAAACATAAAAGAGCCACCATGTCAAACATTCAAGATATACAATTTCAAATGTAAAGGTATAAAGCGCCATGCCAATTTAAAGGAGCCACTATAAAGCTAAGGAAATTGTCGCTCTAGCTACTTTTTGTCTGGTGGATGGTTGCTATTTGGGGGATGCTTGCCTTCTGGGGGATGCTTGCTATCTGGGCGATGCTTGCAATTTGGGGGATGCTTGCTATCTGAGGGATGCTTGCTATCTGGTGGATGCTTGCTATCTGAGGGATGCTTGCTATCTGAGTGATGCTTGCTATCTGGGGGATGCTTGCTATTTGGAGGATGCTTGCTTTCTGGGGGATGCTTGCTATCTGGGCGATGCTTGCAATTTGGGGGATGCTTGCTATCTGAGGGATGCTTGCTATCTGGTGGATGCTTGCTATCTGAGGGATGCTTGCTATCTGAGTGATGCTTGCTATCTGGGGGATGCTTGCTATCTGAGGGATGCTTGCTATCTGAGGGATGCTTGCTATTTGGGGTATGCTTGCTATCTGAGGGATGCTTGCTATCTGGGGAATGCTTGCTATCTGGGGAATGTTTGCTATCTGGGGAATGCTTGCTATCTGGGGGATGCTTGCTATCTGGGGGATGTTTGCTATCTGGGGGATGCTTGCTATCTGGGGGATGCTTGCTATCTGGGGATGCTTGCTATCTGGGGGATGCTTGCTATTTGAGGGATGCTTGCTATCTGGGGAATGCTTGCTATCTGGGGGATGCTTGTGGTCTTGGGAAGATTTCTTATTGCAATTCACTTCATTTGAGCAGTTTGTCTGTTGTCTTTGTGAAGGATTTTCTGGCTGTCTTTTTGTTACTTGTAGAGAACAGAGATTCTATCCAGATGTCCCCCATCGGGGGGCGAAGATTGCTAGTCCTATATACTAAAAATGAAAATCTTGCTTGCTTGCTTGCTTGCTTGTAATCGATTAGAGAAAAAATGGCTTAACCGATTTTCATGAGACTTGCACTGTTCGATCAGAAATTTTCCCGTGACGGTACATGCATCGTGGCTAAGAAATTGCTCGATGCTAGAGGCATTAAATATTCGAAAAATATGCTTTTTTGCAAAGGTCAAGCAAACTTTTCGACTTGAAATGCATTGTAAGAATGCTAGAGAAAAAATTGACTGGTTTATTCTGATTCTGAAATAGATTGCATCATAACTGAATTGTAACTCCAACTTGAATTGCGTCACAGTATTGAAAATGCAGTGTGGAAGCGTAGCACCAGACTTGATTTAGATTGCGTAACCATATTGTCAACTTTAATTGAGACTGATACTGACTTGCCTAGGAAATTGATTGTCATAACTTTTTTTGTGAGTGAGTGTGGAATTATATAAAAGCTACACACTTTTATATAATTCAACACACTACACAAAACTCATAGAAGCGTCATGTAAAAGTCATAGAAGCGTCATGTAAACAATCATAGAAGCGTCATGTAAAAGTCATAGAAGCGTCATGTAAACAATCATAGAAGCGTCATGTAAACAATCAAAGAAGCGTCATGTAAACAATCATGAAAGCGTCATGTAAACAATCATAGAAGCGTCATGTAAACAATCATAGAAGCGTCATACAAAAAATCATAGAAGCGTCATGTAAACAATCATAGAAGCGTCATGTAAACAATCATGAAAGCGTCATGTAAACAATCATAGAAGCATCATGTAAACCATCATAGAAGCGTCATGTAAACAATCATAGAAGCGTCATGTAAATAATCATAGAAGCGTCATGAAAAATCATAGAAGCGTCATGTAAAAGTCATAGAAGCGTCATGTAAACAATCATAAAAGCGTCATGTAAACAATCGTAGAAGCATCATGTAAACAATCGTAGAAGCGTCATGTAAACAATCGTAGAAGCGTCATGTAAACAATCATGAAAGCGTCATGTAAACAATCATAGAAGCATCATGTAAACCATCATAGAAGCGTCATGTAAACAATCATAGAAGCGTCATGTAAACAATCATAGAAGCGTCATGAAAAATCATAGAAGCGTCATGTAAAAGTCATAGAAGCGTCATGTAAACAATCATAAAAGCGTCATGTAAACAATCGTAGAAGCGTCATGTAAACAATCGTAGAAGCGTCATACAAACAATCATAGAAGCGTCATGTAAACAATCGTAGAAGCGTCATGTAAAAATCATAGAAGCAAGAAATTGACGCCAATGAAGTAATACGCGAGCGAAATCATGGTGCGAGCGGGCCAGTTCAGTGTGCTACACTATGGCCGAAGATTATTTCAGCAGTACTTGGTGGACATGTGTGCCAAGATTGAGGCAGAGAGGCTGCTGTATTTGCGGACCGATCAGCAGGACCTGCGCAGCGAGACGTATAGCGGTCTGCGGGACGCTCTGTTTGCAGCTGATGGCAGGTCTACCGACAGAGATCCGAGTGACATAGGCAAGCCCGCACATGTGCTTCTGTCCTCAAGCTTCGTTGGTAGGCCAAGGTACCTGATGGAGAGGCTGCAGGACGCTATGACCTATGTTCACAAGTTTGGTAAGCCGGACCTGTTTGTCACGGCAACATGCAATCCGAATTGGCCTGAGATCAGCGCCCAGCTGCTGCCTGGACAGCGGGCTGAACACCGGCCGGACATTGTTAGCCGAGTCTTTGAAATGAAGAAGAAAGCTCTGCTGGCCCAGCTAACGAAGCGCTATGGGAAAGAGGCCGCGCACGTCTGCTCGCTAGAGTACCAAAAGCGTGGTGAGTGCAAGTCTCAGTATTAAATTTTATGAAATTTAAATCGTTATAAAGATACTAAATATAGGTGGGTTTGTATGATGCAAATTCGATACAGATCGGATAATTGGACTGAAAGATGTCTTGATACTTTTTTGATAATCCAGGTCTCCCCCATGTGCACTTTCTGCTGTGGCTCGCGAGCGGCCAGCGGGTGACTCCGGACCGATACGATGACATCGTGTCTGCCGAGATTCCGGACCCACAGCAGCAGCCTGTGCTGTATGAGCTGGTGAAAACGCACATGATCCATGGTCCTTGTGGCAAGGACAATCCAGCGTGCCCGTGCATGGAGAATGGCGAATGCAGCAAGGGCTTTCCGAATGAGTTCCAGCAGGTGACGCTGACCAGCGATACTGGCTACCCACTGTACCGCAGACTGTCGCCTGAGATAGGTGGATTTACAGTGGACAAACTGTTCAAAGGCCGCAGCATTCGCATGGACAATAGGCGAGTCATGAGTATTAGATGCCTCTTGTATTTTATGTTGGAAACGTTTGACAATGTTTTTATCCTTAAACCACAGGTGGGTTGTGCCTTATAGCCCTGAACTGTTGCTCCAGTTTGCGTGCCACATGAACGTTGAAGTTTGTGCCACTGTAAAGTCGGTCAAGTACGTGATCAAGTACTTGCTGAAGGGCGGCGACATGGCAACGTTCAAAGTCAATGCCAATCAGAATTCTGCTGAAGCGACAGAGCAGAGTGCGGGTAGTCAGCAGCCGGCACAAACGGTTGCGGCAAACGATGGAGAGAGGCCGCGTGATGAAATCAAGGAGTATCTGTCTGCGCGCTACATTGGCCCAATGGAAGCTGTGAATACAATTTTGGGCTTTGAAGTAATAAATATTTTAAATTTTAAATATTGCAAAGCTATGGCTTTTTGTATTCGGAAAAACTTAAAAGTGATTATTTCTCTCCCACCTTCTGATCAGGTGCACGACAGATTTCCGGCGGTCATCCGGCTCTGCGTTCACAAGTCGGAGGAGCAGCTCGTGTATTTCAACGAGCAGACCGCAAGTGCTAGAGCCAGGACGCCGAGGGACTCTACGTTGACGGCATTTTTCAAGCTGTGCCGTACTGACGAGTTCGCTCGGTCCTTGCTCTACACGGAGGTGCCGTCCTACTTCGTGTGGCATGCCAGTGAAAGAGTGTGGCGGCGGGCGAAGCGAGGCGCGAAGCCGATGGCCACCCGGGTGTAGTGCGGAACACAAACGTTGCACGCATGTACACGGTGAGCCCAAGAACTGGTGATTTATTTTATGTTCGCATGCTCCTTTTGCGAGTCAAGGGACCAACCAGCTTCGAGGCGCTGCAGACCGTGGACGGCGTTGTGCATCCCAGCGCCAAGGCTGCTTGCATGGCACTTAACCTGTTGCAGCGAGATGACCACTGGCGGCGGTGCCTAGCTGAGGCCGTTCAGTCAAGAATGCCAAGAGCCCTGAGACACCTTCTGGCTGTCATTCTCATATGGGGCGAGCCTGAGGATGGCAACGACCTCTGGTGCTCTTTTGCCGAAGATATGTGCGAGGACCTGCGGTTCCACCATCGAGATCTAAGTGCCGAGGAGATTACTGACCTAGCGCTCCGCGAGCTGCAGAGCATGCTGACCTCCATGGGTGGGAGAAGCCTGCCAGAGTACGGCTTGCCTGCGGCCTCCGTGATGCCTCAAGATGGACCGATGCAGTTCGATACGATTGAGCAAGCGCAGATTACTGAGGCACGCTTACCAATGCAAACAGACGAGCAGAAAGCCGTGTACGAGTCAGTGACTCAGGATCTTGTGAGCGGCAACGGCGGCTTGCACTTCCTGGACGCGCCCGCTGGCACTGGCAAAACCTTCCTGCTGGAGGTTTTGCTGGCCTTCGTGCCCAGCCGGGGTGAAGTCGCTCTCGCCGTTGCGGCTTCTGGAATCGCAGCGACTCTGTTGCCAGGTGGACAAACTGCGCATTCCACGTGAGTTGTTTATATTTATATCTATTGACAAGCCAAGGATTACTGCACTTGATAAACCAAGGGTTGTTGCTCTTAAAAAGCTAAGGATTATTGCACTTGGCAAACCAAGGATTACTGCACTAGATAAACCAAGGATTACTGCGCTTGATAAACCAAGGATTAATGCGCTTGATAAACCAAGGATTATTGCACTTGGCAAACCAAGGATTACTGCACTCGATAAGCCAAGGAATATTGCACTTGGCAAACCAATGATTATTGCACTTGGAAAACCAAGGATTACTGCACTCGATAAACCAAGGATTACTGCACTCGATAAATCAAGGATTACTGCACTTGATAGACCAAGGATTATTGCACTTGGCAAACCAAGGATTACTGCATTCGATAAACCAAGGATTATTGCTCTTAATAAACCAAGGATTATTGCACTTGGCAAACCAATGATTACTGCAATGATTACTGAAATTGTAAATATACAGAGTAAATAAAAAATTGTAATTGTAATTACTGTGCAGAGCGTCTTTTTATTTGTCTGATTACGTAAAGAAAGGGATTATTTACTACTTATATAGGAGAGAAGTCCCCCACTAATAAGTCTCTAATTTGGGACTCTATTGTAACAACTACTATATTAAGTGCATGTAGTAAGATTTAATTTAATCCATATAGTAAAACTTTTGTTCTATTAGTTTCCGCCAATGGCTGCGCTACACTACACTGCGCTACGCTGCTCTACACTAATTCAAAGGAGAAAGTTCAGAAAGCACACTCTGTTTAGCAAATTTCAAATTACAGCTTTCATTAAGTTATTACTGAATTAAATTAATTATTATGAAGTGAATATATTTAGCGCAGTTGAATTATAAAGTAATTAATAGTAGTTAAGCTTATGTGGTTATAATAAATACTTAAATTAATAGTAAAGTTGCAAGTTATTCTGCTGCTGCTGCTTATTTGTTCTGCTTCTGCTGCTGTTGCTGCTTCTGCTGATGTTGCTGCTGCTCCTGCTGTTGTTGCTGCTGCTGCTGCTGCTGCTGCTGTTGTTGTTGTTGTTGTTGATGCCAACTACACTGCTACTCCGCCCTGTCCGTTTTCGTCCTCGACATTGGCTCCCCACTGCGGGAGGCTTCTCCACCACTCCCAGTAACTCCGGGCTTCCTTCGGTTGCTCGCAGACCGCCTGCATGCCTTCACAGCACCACATCCTCCTTCTGCCATCCGTCGCCGGGCAGTCCCAGATGTGCTCCATCGTCTCATCTTCCATGCCGCAACACCGGCACCGTGCTGATGCTGCTGCTGTTGCGCGTATTGCTTTAGATCTTCGCACTGAGCTGCCTTGTGGTTTTTTCCGCAGAAGTAGCACGATACGGCCATGAAATTAAGTAGGGAAAGTTGCATTGTTAATTTTAAGATTCTATAAAAGCACGTGATGTTTTATTGGTAGGTAAGCCCGGAATTAAAATGAGATTTTGGTTCCTAAGAATGGTATCGTATATATTGATTGGTTTGTTTGCTTCTCAGAGTCAAGAAGAAAGAAAGCAAGGTCTAGGAGGGGGTGTGATTAAATGATAAAGTAGTAACCAAAAATGTATGCAATACTTACGTTTTCGGGGATTGCGTGGGCGGCGCTGCCGCTGCTGCCCCTTTTCTATTATTGTTACTTTCATGATAAATCTTAAGTCTGCACTAAATCTTATTTAATTTACTAAGTTTTGATTTCTATATGTAGAGATATTTGTTTGGATATCTTAAGTTGGCGTAGAGTAATAATCTACAGTATATATATATAGCAAAACTTTCTGGAGTGGGTTCGTGCTTGCCCAACCCGATTGGCCCCGTCGTGTGGGGATTAGCCACTCAGGGCTGAGGTGGACAAATGAAGCTAAGCAAGAGTGACGGCAGTGGCTGGACGGGTTGGGGCTAAGCTATGCACGGCTTAGGGGTGAAGCTCACACTGGACAGAGAGAAGGGGCGAGAGCACAGTTTTGGTTGGGTGACTTGCCAAGCTGGGCCTGGGGAGATTGAATCAAAACCAGTTTGAAGCGGTAAACAACACAGAATACCCCGCAGTTTTTAATTGTTGCTACTTTCTTAGTCATTTCAATGACTCAGGTGTAAACTCCGGGGTTAGGGTTGATTGCAAGTAAGAATTAGGAGGGGTGGTGGAGATAGCCGCGAGATTATAGAGCCAATCAGACGGCGGCTACAAACTGAGAAAAGAATAAGACTGAATTAGATAGAGAAGGGTGAGAAAATGGAGTAAACACAAACAAGTTCAGATGAACTGGATAAATGACTAAGAAAGTTTATGCTGCTCTTCATGAGTGTGAAAAACGATAAGTCGCAGACAAAGTTGAGAGGGGTTGGCCGTGGGAGTTCAATTAGCGTCGTGAGATCACGCCACAAGGTTCAGAGCCCACCCACCCCAGCGGATTTAGTCTGGAAACGAAGAGATTGCAGACAGGGGAGGGAGGGGTATCTGCATTCTGATTGGCTGTTTAGTGGTGTGGGTTGACTTCTGGTGATTGGGGTGTGGGCTTGACTATTTAAGTCAAAATGTACTGCAAATTGTGATTTTAACCTGCTATTTCTACTGAAGTATTTTGCACTGCAACATTTCTATAAGCTCTTTCTATTTCTATTTTCTAAGTTTTGTTTATACTTTGTTAAAACTAAATAACTTAGCAACAATGGCGTCTACAATCACCAAGAAGATGAAGGGTAAAATCTCTGGCCTGAAACTGGGCTACATGAATACAGCGGTTACTGGCCTTGTAACCGAGTTGAAGGCGATCAGGTTCTACATGAAGAACGACGTCCGAGGCGAAGTTTTTTCATTCGTCTTGGTGGACGACTCGGCTGAGATGAGAGTCAGCGTTTTCGGCAAGGACCTGCGGTCTATTTGGGAAGTTTGCAATACTTCCGATGCTGTTCGCATAGCCGGCGGAATGGTAAAGACTTCGGATCCGAGATACAACAGCACGAATAATCCTATGGAGGTGTCTCTTTCAGTTGAATCCAAGGGATCAATATATCGAAGCAATGAATTTCCGACTGTTAGTGAACGGGCGTGTAACTATACGGGAATAAGCGACCTTCAAAACGTACGCCTGCAAGAGTGAGTTGCATTGTATTTATCTACTTGTATGTATTGTATGGACAGACAGTATACAATATTATTATATGTACAATAGACATAATAGTATAGAAAATGTGAATTGTATAGGCAATTATGTAGCACTGTAGCGTATGTTCGGCTTTTATAAATTATTTTGTAAAATAATAGCAATCCATTCTATGCCTTCATCCCTTGATGTTGGCTAGACTAGCAGTCCATTATATTCATTCGTCTATTGATGTAGGTAGGATTCAAATGAACTTTAAAAAGCGTTTTGAGGTTTTAAAAGACTTTTAAAACTGTCCCCTCTTCATTGCCTTATATTAGAAATGTCGATGTCCTTGGAGCAATCGACACACTGCAGCCGCCCGAGGAAGTCATGACGAAGGCTGGGAAGCGGATAAACGTAGCCAAAGTGATTATTGTTGACCAGTCCTGTCGTTCTGTCTCCTGCACGTTTTGGGGGTCGTCCTCCGATCAAGCTGTCAATTGGAGTGTCGGCGACATTTTGTCGATACGACGAGCAAAAGTACAGGAGTACGCCGGCGCTGTTGTACTTGGATGTATTATACTTGCTCTGAAGTTCGGCGCAACTCGGACGACACCGAGGTTACGACTTTGACTGACTGGTACACGAATGCTAAGCAGAGCGATACTGATTTTCAACCTCTGGGTGCTCCGTGTCCATCAGGCGCGGTTGGCGGCTCTTCTGACCAAAGGGGAAACAACAGGCGAGTTGTTATGCAACTACCGGTTTCACACGAATCCTTCCGGGATGTAGACGAAATTGTCTTGGACTTTGGAGAAGGAATAAAGGTGCGCGTGTTCATTGTACATGTAACTTATTTAATGTTTAGTATCTTTCTGTAGTACAGATCTATGCACTCTAACTTACTACAGTGGGATGTCTGAGAATGTCAGCTAATGGGAGTTCTGAGACTTTCAGCTAATGGGAGTTCTGAGACTTTCAGCTAATGGGAGTTCTGAGAATTTCAGCTAATGGGAGTTCTGAGAATTTCAGCTAATGGGAGTTCTGAGAATTTCAGCTAATGGGAGTTCTGAGACTTTCAGCTAATGGGAGTTCTGAGAATGTCAGCTAATATGGTTTATGAGAATTTCAGCTAATGGGATTTCTGAGAATTTCAGCTAATATGGTTTATGAGAATTTCAGCTAATGGGAGTTCTGAGACTTTCAGCTAATGGGAGTTCTGAGAATGTCAGCTAATGGGAGTTCTGAGAATTTCAGCTAATATGGTTTATGAGAATTTCAGCTAATGGGATTTCTGAGAATTTCAGCTAATATGGTTTATGAGAATTTCAGCTAATGGGAGTTCTGAGACTTTCAGCTAATGGGAGTTCTGAGAATGTCAGCTAATGGGAGTTCTGAGAATTTCAGCTAATATGGTTTATGAGAATTTCAGCTAATGGGATTTCTGAGAATTTCAGCTAATGGGAGTTCTAAGAATTTTAGCTAATTTCATTAGAACATTAAGGATGAAGTGTTAAATTATCGCAGGGTGTATTTTTGCCATTGCCAATGTTGATAGCAGGCTGGCTGCAGAAGTGCTGGGCCTGACAGAGAGTTGGTTGAAATGGACGTTTCGCTGCTTTTGTATGTCCCTGGTAGATTTCGTCCACTCTAATACGTGGGCAATCCAGAAGTTCATGGTAATTACCGGTGCATTTGTGCAGATTAAGGAACAGACTTTGTATCAGTATCCCCGTTGATTAGAGTTTGAATTCTACTAATTTGTGAAATTATTGGACTCATTTTCCAGGCGATATGGAAATTCAATCAATTAATGTTCTGATTGAGGAGTTGAGCAGAAGATAGACGTAATAATTCGATGGTAAAAGCTCAATAAGAGTCTTGTCCCAAGCGACAGGAAAATTCTGATTAATATTCTGATTGAGGGGTTGAGCCAGAGACAGTCTTGATAGTTCAGTAAGAGCCCTGTCCATATTCTGCTGAGGGGTTCGGCCAGAGAGTCTGGTAGTGCGGTGATAGAAGCTCAAACTAGCAGCCTTTTGTGGTGGGAGAAAATGTCTGATTGCATGAACTTTTGGAATGGCCCTCGTACATGCAAATGCAGCCAGAGGGGGTTTGAAGCAGCCTTTGCAAACCCCAGATAGTCTCTTGTGATGGCTTTAACTGATGGCTTGTGATGGTTGCTCATTAGTAATGCCTGAAATTTACATGCCCTAAGTGAATGCCTCTGTCCAGCTGTGCAGACTAAAGCAAGCCAACAGGTGGTAAGATTGACACCAATGAAAAATTCGTAACAGAATTTGTGCAATGGTACCATCTTGTTGGCGAAGCCTTCTGCAAAAACACCTTAAATCTTATCCTTTTATGACTTTGCAGTTGTGAATATACAGAGTAAGTAATTTATGACTTTGAAATTGTAAATATACAGAATAAATAAAAGGACTACTTGCAGTTGATTGAGTTTATAAATTTGCTTTTGTAATTACAGTGCAGAGTTGTTCTTGTTCTTTGTCCAAATACGCAGAGAAAAGGATTATTTGTTACTAATTAATGGGAGACTGCGCCCTAATTTGTGACTGTAGCTAAAGCATTTTAAAAAAGTTGCTTCTGCATTAAATATGTAGAAAATTTTACTGAATACAGTGTATTTCTTATCAGCCATTCTAATTTTTGGTTGGTTAGTTATAGATTTAGTATAGTTGGATTACTTTAAATGCAGGTTTGGGCGTGTGATCAATATGTTGGCTGTAGGTTGCATTGTTTTACTTTAAGTACATTTAGTACGAGCGTAATATGTTTGTTCTATTCGTTTCCGCCAATGACTGCGCCCCTCACCACCGGCTGGGGCGCAAATGAAGAAGTTATTCCGACACTGTACATTGCTAAGTACACGGGCGTGTCCCCCCTGGGGGAATAGGTAGGCGTATATGATAGTACAGTCTTGTCAGGCAGCTAGAAGTTTGGTTGAGAAATTTTTACCAAGCCTCTGGACTGGGGCGCCAACGAACTCGAATTTATTCCTAGCACAATACATGCTATGTACGCTGGCCTATGCCGCGTATCCCCTAAGATCTGGGGTAATGAGTGAGTGAGAGTGGCCCAATGCCAGAAAAAGCTATTATAGCGTCCATAGCCATAGAGACCATAGCGAACAAATTTGTAAACAGACAGAAGACTGGGTTCGTTCTAACATTTTAAATCTATACATTAATCACACACTCTTATTTCCGTAGTTATCGATGACGAATTTAGTCTACGAGTCGCACAGATATATTGCATCAATTAACCAGACTGAGTCCATGTATTTCAAAGTTGCATGATTTGCAAAATGGGTCAAGCAAAGTCGTAAAATAACTAAAATGAAAACCTGCTAGAAAACTACAAGTTCCTAGATTTGAGTAAGTGAAATTAAAATTGCATTTTACGCTCGTAATTACCCTGTGAGTGAATAAAGATGAAAAGGGTTGGGGCACATGCGAACTGCAAGAAAGAACTGTAGCTAGGCTAGCTAGGAATTATTAGGCTATGCGAAAGTATTGGCTATTTGAGTCACAAATAAAAGTACAAAAGTAAAAAATCTAAATTACGGACACAATAACTTTAAGCAAGTCGAACAAATTAATGTAAGTCATTGTACCAGGCAATATCCACTATCAACTAACCACTGGCTCCAGTCACAATAGCCGATGCCAATGTTTGTATGCAAATATTAAAACAGTTAAGCGTACACAACTAAACTTGGTCCAACGCCAATGACGCCTCTGCATGATAGGCAACTGTGTTGTTGCCTTTGGGTAACAATATTTTTTGCTGTTGCTGCTTTTCCAGCCATTGCAGAGCGTACTGGTAGAAGTAGTACGCAATTGCTCTGAAAGAAGGCAAGTATGGTTGAATTGTCAGTGTCAGTTATAAAATTCTGCACAAGCATGTTTTATTGGTATATAAGCCCAGAATTAAAATAAGAATTCGATTCCTAGCCCCCCTCCCTAAGAATTCTTTTCATTTTAAAGGATTTGTCCCTTGCTTATTGGCCACCCCGAAGGGGGGCGCTAGATTGCTAGTTTTTACTAATTATATACCGTGATCGCAAATTGTCAAAGCAGAATCCACCTTGATCATGTGTAGTTCTATTGTTAAAGCACACTTGGCAAAAGAATAATGATCGCATTAATTTGCAGGGAAGACTTTTTTCAGTGGGCTCTTGCGCTGGCGAGTCTACATGTATACACTAAATTCCTAATTCCCAAGAGTGAGAGTTAAAAATGGAAAATGGCAGCTCAGTCGGCTATTGCGCGGTGCATCTGAAGGCTGCGTACGGCTGTTCAGTCCAATGATCGCCGCACATCCTCAATTGCCCCAGCTAATTCTGGCACCCATTTTACAGCTGCGTAATAGCAATGCAGAGTTAAGTGTCCTGCTCAAGGGCACAAATTGTTCCAGTGAGATCGGGAATCGAATATTGAACCCCGACCTCCCAGTCGAGGATCCGACACTGTATAACCACTAAGCCCCCTCTGGAAAATAAACAAGATAACACCACAAGATACTTCGGGTGTGTCATAAGTAATGTCACTGCAGGCCTCTGTCTAAAATATGTAGGCACATGGACTTGTGGGTAGTGTAGCTGCAAAGTATACTTAGTGAAGCAATACCAGTGCATTTGAGACGTGCATAGGTTGTTTATAGCCCAAGCTATCGCAAGAATACGCCAAGCAGATTTAGCAAGTGCAACGCGATGAAAAATCGTCTATGCAGCGAACAAAAATCACCATGAATCTCGACAAGACGCCTGCATCAAGCAGATCCGCAAGGTTTTCAGCAGGCGGGGCTTGAATGACATCCTAAACTGCCTGGTTGCTGAGGATGAAAGCTGGCTCCACCTGGATGGCAAGGGCAGCAAGGCAGACAATCGCTGCTGGCTGGGAGCTGGGGACTCCAGGGCGACTGTGACCAGGAAGTCCATCTTGGACAAGAAGACCATGCTGCTGGTAGCCTTCACGCCAAATGAACGAGTCTCCATTTGCACAACTCCACCGAACACCAAAGTCGATGGCCAGTATTTTATCGACTTTATCCGGCACACTGTGGACCTCTGGCGCAATCTCCGGTAAAATCCATGTCACCTGGACGAGGTTCTGTGGCAGATGGACACCGCACGGCTGCACACCTGTAAGGCTGTTTCGAATGTTCTGCCTGCACGGCGAGTGAATCTGTTCTGACAGAGTCCCTACAGCCCGGACTTCAACTTGTGCAAGAGATTCCTGTTCAAATGGCTGAAGGCTGACTTTTCCAAGAAGAGTTTCGCAAACCATGAAGAGGTAAAACAGGCCGCGTTGCACTGGTTACGGCAGTTGGAGGAAAAACACCTGTAGGCTGAGGTGGACAAGCTGTATGAGCACTGCCAGAGGGTGATTGATATTGGGGGACTCTATGTTGTTGAGTGGTACAGTTTTGTTCATCTGCGATTGCAAGTTCGTCTGTTTTCACATCAGTGACATTACTTATGACACACCCGAAGTAGTCTGCGAATCTTGTCAGATTCACTACCGATTTCCTTGTTTGGGGTGCGAAACTGGTGAAACCAACGGATTCGTCACCAGGTGATCTTTGTGAATTTCACCAGATAACATGGCCCGAATCTTGCTTAGAAATCATTACATGACAAGATTCGTCACCAGATAATTTTTGTTTGACTGTTTGACTGTTATCTGGTGAGTTATCTGAATTTCACAGGATAACATGGCTTGAATCTTGTTTGAAAATTGGATAACAATACAAGATTTCAATCAAGATAACTGTGTGTTATCCGGGTCTGTAAGAAACCTGTGTGAATCTAAAATTCGCCAGATAACATGATGCGAATTTGGTTTGCAAACCAGATAATAGAACAAGTTTTCATCACGATAACTTTATCAAATGGCTTAAGGCAGCTGCTATGCTGACCTGCGAGGGGTAAAGTGCTATATATCAGCAAACGCTGTGCAGGTGATAGCTTTGTTGGCTCTCCGACAAACTAATGCATTCTTATTGGGCTAGAGGTTTGACTCCTAATGACATGTAGTCTGTCGCTGTTATTTAGTGTATCAGATCACCCTATTGTCTGGTGCAGCTGGGTGTCTAGATGGAGCTGTGGCATGGTTCCAAAAGCTCCTACTGGCCCAGTGTCTAAGGTAGCCTTTTCTATTTTAAGACACGTTATTCTAGCTCTTGCTGGAGCATGCCCAATGGGTTGTCTAAAAGCGTCTACTGTGTTGGTGTATGGCCACAAGCGAGGGGTAATGGAACCCTGCTTCAACCGACGAATCAGAGTTGAGCAGTTGACTGAAAATTCTGACCTGCGAGGGGATATCATCACGTCTGTTGTGGCTCAATGCAGCTGCTAAGAGTAGTCACTTTTATTTGACTACGCGGGTCAATCTTTGATCCGAGGAGTCATAAAGCCTCGTGATGGAGTAGTCACTTTTATTTGACTACGCGGGTCAATCTTTGATCAGGAAAGAATCAGGAAATCGGCAAGTCGGGATTCGGCAAATGAGGAATTTCGGCAAATCGGGAATTTCGGCGAACCAGGAATCGGCGACTCGGGATTCGGCGAGCTGGGAATCTGGATTCGGCGAATCGGGGGTAAACCGAGCATAGTATTGGTTTTGTCAGCCTAACTGAGAAAGAATAAAGCCATCCAAAGTGAGAATCCTGCCTACGCTGACTGCGAAGGGCCTGGCTGCGTGCAGCCTTAGTCTATGGGCCATAGACAATAAAGGACAAGCAAAGTGATAAAAAGCCATCCAATGTGAGAATCGATTGGTCTATGCGTCGTATTCTTTTATTTTTATACCTTCTGAGCCATATGACTAGCCAATAGCTTGAACGGAATAACGGAAACAGGAACACACTGGATGATGTCTTTTTAAAATTTTGCTTGTCCTTTATAGTCTATGGCTCATAGACTAGGCTGGACGCAGCTAGGCCCTTCGTATTCAGCGTAGGCAGGATTCTCACATTGGATGGCTTTTTATCACTTTGCTTATCCTTTATAGTCTATGGCCCATAGACTAAGGCTGCACGCAGCCAGGCCCTTCGCAGTCAGCGTAGGCAGGATTCTCACTTTGGATGGCTTTATTCTCAGTTAGGCTGACAAAACCTATACCAGCTCACATCGGAATATGCCTTCAGCCAATAGGAAGGAACGGGGGAAAGGGATGCTATAAGTGAAGATCGAGCGAGACAAAAATAACTGGCTCAGATTAGCACTCTATTTTATTCTTTCATCCATGGCTAAACCCCCCACTGCACATTTGAGTGGCATCTTGTCTAGCTTTAGTAGTGCAAGTAACTAGCTGTTTATAAACGTATACCCCAGAGAATTTTGTTCTAATTTTAGTGTATGGATTGTCTATGGTCGAAAAGTAGGAGCTCGAGAATTTGGGATATTGGCAGGAAAACTGGGGTATGGACGTAATTTTCTATTACTATTATTGGCTTTAGCTTTAATAGCTACATTGGCTCTCTATATTAGCTCGGTACTCTTTGGGCTAAAGTGTAACGTAATTTCTTTGATGTATATTTTTATTTAGCGTGAGCGATCTCCACAAACAACGGAATTTGTCAGCAAACAGATCAGTGCGCTAGTTGTAAAGCAGGCACCTTTAAAATAACCATTTTTTCATTGATTTCGTACAAGTAAACTTAACAGCTACGATAATTTTAAAGCACAACTCTAAACTACGTGTACGCATGATAAAGTCTAGGATATAAACTCAAAGACTACTAACGTAGAAGCACGCAACACTCAAAATCTATGGAAAATGTTTTGAAGGCCACCTTTCGCCGAAAAATACACTAAGGAGCTAGATAGGAAGTTTTCATTTTTCAGCACAAAAACTGTTATTGCTTTCGATAGGAGGCAGACACAATGTTTATCTTTTGATGTGCTGTGCCTTTTTTATAGCTCTATAAAAATAGAGCTCTATAAAAAATGATATTTATAAAGCTTTTCGTTTAGAATGCAAGGATTTATTGTAAATTAAAGAAAGGGAAAGAGCTAGGCGGTGGTTCTTATTATATTTGGTTAAAAGACAGCGGAGAAGAAGTAAGGAGAAGAATAAGAAGGTAAAGATTATCCGCAGTTGGCACCGTTTATTTATAGCCATCAGGAGCATCGCCGGAAACTTCTAGAATATTCTGAGCATTATAAAAAAACAAGTATTAATTATTGATTCCTATTAGATTTGCATTAATTGTAGTACTGTTTAACTGTAATAAATTATACATTGAATATTTATAAATGCGAGTATTAGAATTAGTTACTGTGAGAAGAAATTTCGAGAATTTAATTTGTACTCCACGGGGAAATTTCTAGAAATAAATAATTCATAATTAATGCATCGAACTTTCGCAAAGGTCACTACAAGAAAATTAGGATTCTTAATTTCTTATTCAAAATTTAATTGCATGTCCTGTGCCGAAAAACACAGGACTTGTCATTCTTAGCTGACTGTAACAATATGTGCAACAGAGATGATGAAATAGATTCATAAAACCAAAGATTTGAGCTGTGCCATGCATTTTTATGATTTTTAAGCACAACATATCAAAAGATGAACATTAGGTCTGCCTTCTATCGAAAGCAATAACAATCTTTGTGCTGAAAATAAAAACTTCCTATCTCCGTAGTGTATTTTCGGCGAAAAGTGGCCTTCAATTTCCCATGAAACGTGAGTGTCGCGTCCTGTATATACGTTGCTTTAGTTGTCCTTGCATAAATTACACCTGGACTAAGTTTTTTAAATTCCCATTCTTGTGAAAAGGAGTACTTAGAGAAGATATATACACATTCCGATATCTTTTTGCTAAGCATATTGAACTATCTTGTTGAAAAACAAAAGTATATGAAAAAGCAGTCGAGCCTTTACGAATGAACTTATACCATTAGAGACAGACACAAATGAATAAACAAATACACTGTGGATTGGTTTGCATATATATTTTTTATAATTATCAAAAATCAAACAGCAAAGCATCAAACATTTCTTACGCATGATGATGAGGTCCGATCTCCGCCGCACAAAAGCAACACCACTCTAGCTAAAGAGTAGTGAGATGGGAACCGTACGTTGCCAAAGCATGTCGAGTATCATATATCATAGAGATGAATAGCATGCATGACATGTACCGGTCAGGGAACACTGAATACATCAAAGTGACACTCCCAAAAACTGTTAAGTACTAAGCTATATAGAAACGATTCGACCTGGCCCGCCTCGGCCCCACTATTGGGGGTGCACTTCGATAGCTATATCAAGTGCAGCGTTCTCTGCACCGGCGCACTAATCTGAACATACACTAAAATACACTAGTTGTTGGATAGAAAGAGGCACTAGGGGTCGCAAATTCGGAAACACAAAGAACCTATTAATAAACACCGATACCCTCACTAGTTTCGCTGGTTATAATAAGCAAATTCACCAAATGGATCGCAAATAAAAAAATGAACTTTTGTTACAAACTTTTATAAATACCATACGATCTCTTTCAGGATTCGAAAATGTAGGCAAAAAGAAAGCGTAGGCAAAAAGAAAGCTTACGCCAAATACAATTAATCCAAATTGAATGTTACGTGTCGCTCCATCGATTCCCGACGACTATTTAGACTGGAATCGACCTTGTCGGTTTCAGCTTTGGTTTCAGCGCTGCCGTCATTTCGTGAACCTCCTTCAACAGTGAAAGCTTCGCTTTCTGACGCCTGCACATCAGTATTATGTGGTAGCATTTCGTCCTCCGTCTGAGACGCCTCTAAACAGTCAACTTTTTCAGAATCGGTTGTCATTTTCGGCAAGCTGTCGTTTGGTGGAAGCTGTTTTATCGACTCCCCCGTGCTGCTTGCTTCATCAACGACCCCGGTGTCGACGCTCTGAGTAGGCTTACTTTCCTGTTCATTCTCTGGGCTCAGAAAGGGCTTTAGCGGTTCACAAAGCGTTTCGATGTCAAGGCACCCAAACTCTCGCAAATCTGTAGCACGTTGCGTTGCCGTCAGACCTAGGTAGGCAGCCGCCATATCTTGATCGCACATTGAAACCAAGCAACGATTTGCGTGCGGAAGCAAGCACTTCTTAAATGCGGTACAACATAGCGCAAAGCCTTGCCGCTCAGCAGGCGTCAAGGCACCCGTTTCACTCGAGTACCAGCCAGCCAGTACGGCTACTGAGCGCTGCATTAAGTCTGACACCGCACTGCAGAGGGCAGGCACTAAACAGACGCTCATGCAAGGCCGCAGCTCGTTAAGGCCGGTGAGCATTCCGTTAAGCAACACAGCCAGCGGAGGATAGTTAACAAGGTCATTTGGAGGCGGAATCTCATCAACATTAAAGCCCATTGATGCTTTTATTGACCCTCTGATATTGCTGCCATTGTCTTCATTGAACTCTTCTATGCCTGATCCGCTGTCCCAGTTTGCTGGTGCCACAGCAGTAGCTGGCAAGGCTAAGGCATACGAATACACGGCCGAGTGAAAATGCTTCAGTGCAATTTCAATGGAGACACGCAGCTGCGTCATGGCGGCCCGGCTAAATAAGTCCAGAAGATGGGGTCTAAAATCAGCTCCAATTTTAGCTAAACTAGCTCCGAAGTACATGCAGCAGGAGAGCAGCGACTCCAGGCGGCCGTTGGCTCCGGCCCCGCGGCCTAGGTCTCGCTCCAGGCACTCCAGGAACAAGCACACACGATGCGTAAGCCAGCAATGAAGAAGCCCGGACTCGCTTGCTGGACCATCAGCAGAAGATAGCAATGGATCCTGATCGGCAAACGCTGCCCGATAATGGGTCACTGTATCGAATATCATGCTCCTGTGAGTGGTGAGTGGGTAAATTGTGCATGGTTTGAGTCTCAAATCTAAGTACTGTTTTATTCATTATTTATTAAATTCACAGTAATAACAGCAGAAATCAAGCTGGTTAATAACAAATAACTTGAATTAGAACGCAGTGCCGTACTTAGCGCTATACCCTCATTGCCAAGACAAAACCTTTTTAGAGGCATTTTTAACTCACCTGGTGTCCTCAGCAGTCTGTCTAGCGTGCTGATAGGGGTCATCCTCTTGAAGAGCCGCGAGCTGTCCGCTCAGGTAAGCGTCTCTGGCAGCCAAAAAATGAAGCCGTAACTGGGGTTCTGGGTAGGCAGCCAGCCGGCGCAGGTAGCCTAGAAGACGCAGACAGTCGGGCAGTTGAAGCCGTCCAGAACGCAGACGACCCGCCACTTGCGCGAGCATCTGCTCACTGACTCGCTGAACCTCGTCCAATACGCTAGTTACAACTTGTGCTTCAAGGAGACCGCGGCCACGCTCCAGTCGTTTTGCATAGCTGACCAGTTCGAGTGCCTCTTCCCAATAGTCGTTGCGCACACAAGTGTCCAAAAGTTGGGGAATTTCCAGCACTTCCAGTACCTACACAGCGTGGTTTGAGTATTTTACTTTAGTATTGAATTATAAGATTGTTACAGCTCTATTATGATTTAATGAGGATTAAATATGTTCGGTTCCAATTGCAATAACCATCAAAGGACGGTACTTTATACACACACGGCCTTTAAATTAAAAACGAATGGCCTGAATTATCGACACTATAATTATATCCAGTCCCACCTGAGCATGACGATGCAATCCCAGCTGCACGCGCCTGCGACGGCTTGCCAGCTGGCCCACAGACTCCGAGAAGGCAGCGCACCGGCCAGTCAGACGAGGTAGCCGGTCTGATAGCAGTGACTCGACGGTGAACTCGACACGGCTTAACTCGACCGACAACGCCCGTGTGGCCTCGGCCGATCGAATGAAGACTGCGTAGTTGCGGGCCGCCGTTTCTTGTGCCTCACGAGCCAGTTCAGTGTGCCGCTGAGCCAATCGGCGGGGCTCAGCACGCAGCTGGTTTGCGCCCAGGTCTGTCAGCTGGCCAAGGCACTCGCGCAGAACTGGCGAGTCAAGCCAGGTAGTCGGAAGTCGGCCATGGCGGATTACAAGTTCTGCTAGGCCCTCACTGTTACTGTTGCCGTCCCTATCGCCACTGGCAGACATTCTTAAATATAAAAGTTTTTCTGAAATATTGCATTTGAAAAATTTCAGATTTGCCGCTCATTAAGACAAGTGGCCCTTGTACTGTACTGTACCCTTGTAAGTAAGATGGTTAGATGAGTGAATGGTAAAAAGGTAACAATACAACCACATTCCTAATCCTAAAAACAGGAGATGCAGACAGTTTGGGAATTGGTTTTAAAATTATTAGTACATGTCGTAAACACTGAACACAGGATGCAGCTATAAGCATAATACTATATATAGCCAGATATGCTAATACTGCTCCTGTTGTACTTTTTTTCCAATTTACCACAATGTGGGAAAAGCTAAATTGGCCTCCCAGCATATAAGTGCATATTGTCATATAGTTTTAAATTATTTTTACATTAGCTCAAGTGCAATGCCTTCAATCAAAGCTTTAAATAATTACTACAAGCATATCTATGCACTTAGTTTCAGCCATTTTGTGATCGCGTTTTTATAGAAATGTCACTGATTTGTAGATCAAATTAAAAAATACAATAGGTGCCATATAACTAAGAGCCATACATTCAAGGATTTTCCAAAAAGAGCTAGGTAACTTGTTTATAGTTGACATGTTTTGCTTCAAAACTGTAAAAATGTTGCTTTTGAATAATTTTAATAAAAAGTTTATGCTATAGTGATTTTCTTTTTCATTTTCTTACTTATAGCTATTTTACAATGTTTTATTTTCTTCCAAATTGCAATTCTTCTGTTACCAATAAAATATTTGTTGCTGTCTGGTTTTATTCAAAAGAGACCATGCACTGTAACAGTGGGAATACCAAGCAATTTTTCCACCTATCAAACTACCAAGGAGGGAGGGGTAAATTTTGACAATTTTTGCTTTGCTAGAATGAAGCAATGTAGGCATACAAAATTCAAGAGCACAGGTAAACTTTCTGTTGCACATCTTAAACAAGAATACAATAGTCACCCTTCCAAACTATTTAACAATTCAACAATTCTGCCAAGTTGGATTTTTTCCATAAAAGCTAACGTGTTGAATATAGCCATTGCACCAATTAGCATTACACCTCTATGCAGCCTTGCCAAGCCTACAAATTTCCTCAACACATTGACTATATATGCCTGAACCAGTTCTGACTTTGTTGGTCATTGGCTTTTACCTAGGTAGAGCTTCTAGAACTTTAGCAGATAATACTGGTTAACTATAGACACACTTTTGCAAATTTCTGAAAAAAGCTTTACTAACCTAAAGCTTTCACAATGGGCAAGCTTCAACTGCTATACATCCTCAGCTAGTCTTTCAAGCATTTATTCATCACTTTAACACAATTGGCACCTTCAACAGATTACACTAGGCAACTGTACTGTGCATTGTATTGTATATTTGTACAATCTGAATTAAGAAGAGTTCTTTGACAAATTCAAGCTAATTGTGTTGGGACTTTTCTCCTATAATGGCAACAACCTAATCTTAGTACTATACTTGGCAAATCAACTATATTTTCTAAGTCTCAAAAGCAAATTATAAGCAAATCATGTCTGTTAAGCATTCTAAAAGACAGCATTATAATTGACTACTTAGCCACCCACAACCATAGCTACCCTCCCTTAATCCTGAGGAACTTAGCCAGAGCTCTAATAGCATTTCTAGTTTGTTAAATTGTTTTGGATTGCTAAAAATTTGGTATCAATTTAAAAGCAACTGGGTAAATGGGTAAACAGCTGGAATAACCATGAATGGATGGCCTTGTCAATGTCAACTAATAACTAGTTTAATCCTATATTGTTTATTTAGTTTTATTAAATAAATGATGGGACTATGACTAACTTGCCTAAGCTGTCTATCTTATTGTCTATTAATTTTTATTTATTAATAAGCAGTTTACTATTCTTTACTTAGTAAAAATTCACTTGAAATGCAGAACTTTGTATACTTCCTTATCTTGGCCTGCAGACTAGCTGTTATTAAAATGTTTCTTGAACTAAAACTGCCATGACAAATTGGCAGCTTCTCAATGCTATGTAAGTAAGGAAAGCCTTTAGCAATTTGGCATACCCAGAATGGCTAACTTATGTAAGTACTCTTGTAAAGGTTTTAGCTATCTTGGTTATATTCATCCTTTAAAATAGTCAAATATAAAAGGCAAAGACAAAAAAGCTTAATAAAAAAGGATATATTAGGGCCAATTTAGACTTAGAAATTGGTAAAAAGCAAAAGAATATAACTAAAATAAAAATTATAAAAAATAGAAATAAAAAATAAAAAACTATACTTTATAGTGGAATTAAAAAGTTTTTTTGTCTTTTGCAGACCTGCTATATGACACATTTCATCAAGTTACTATCATAATTTCACTTTGTACATTATCCCTTGTTTAATGTTAACTAACAATTAAATTTGAAAATTTAAAACATAATAGCAAAATGGTTATTCTTTATAGTCAAAGCATAAGATGCTATCTAGGCTAGGCCTAGGATTTTTATTTTTAATTTTATCTATAAAAATAGCAAATCTATTATTTTTATGTTCCCTATACATGGAAAGCAAAATGGGTATTTTTATGGTTATGCTCCATGGGGAAAAATCATTTAAATTAATAGTTAATAACTACCTAAAGCCAGCTAAGGTGGTGATAAGAACTACTAGAAGAACTTACTATCATATCAATATATTATAATATTAATAACAGAAGTATCATGTTCTTATTACTAAAATAAGATCAATCTCTTGTTGAATATTTAATAAACTAGGGTCTACCTCTCTCATATAAGTCTAGAATTTATCAACACTATCTTGAATAGGTCTCAGTGACTCTATTCAAATTATTCTCCATTCTCCACCCTTATTCTCCATGTCCTAGTGATTGGTTTTAATTTAAACTATATATTTAGGTTGAAGCTACCAAAAAATGAAGCTCAATTTTGAAATCATCACTATCAAAAACTACTATTGAGAGAAAACTATGACCGTATCAAAACTGCAACTAATTTATCAACATTAACTTGAAGAAGTCCCATTGGCCACATTTTTTTACTTTTTTTTTAAAATTTAACCACAATAATTATTTACACTACAAGTTTGTTACTTCATTTAGATAGTATTTGTCTATTTTATTATTAGGAAAGTAATATTTTACACTAAGTTAAATTCTTATCAAAATAATATAAATATTGCAGGGGTGTTTCTTCTTACTCTTTAGATTTCAATCCTTACCATTAAGCCACCAAAGTTGTCGTAGGGCTTACTTCTGTCCTCCAACTATCCCATTAATTGCCACCAAGTTGTTACAGGTTTTTAATTTCCCTCTATTAAATTTTTATTGCTGACACTAAATTTTGCCTTAATTTTTCTAACTGTTTCTTAGAATCTTATATATTTCTGGGTAGCATTCTTGTAGTGTTCTGGTAGCATTCCTAATATATGCTCTAGTAGCATTCTTAGTATATGGCCTGAGTGGTCTTACTGGTATATGTACTTTCTCTCTCCATTCTGGGCATTACCAAGATTAGAGGGTCACAGCAATTACTCTTAGTACTCTCTTTGCATAAATTCCCAATTCTAACTTTCAATACTTTCAATAAAATAAGCAATGATCTGAGAATGGTTTATCTAACACATTTTGACATTATAGCCAGCAAACAAGTTTTTCTTCCATCTTTTCGGCTTTCTCCTATTTATAACTAGTCAATTGTGTATATTTAAAACAAATTCTTACAACTTAAGAATATTTTGCATATTATAACAAAAGAGTATTAATTTTTGTGCTAGTTTAAAAACCACAATTCCTAGAAATAAGATACCGCTACTACATAAATATGTATTTTTTTGTCTTTATAAATTGAGGTACATAGTATGTTAATTTGTTTTAATAAAGTAACTTTAGTTTTACTGATCAAATTACTTTTGTTTTAATGGAATATTTCTTTACTTAGTTATAGTGCTAGCCAATAGAGAGACATCTTAACACTATAAATCAAAGCAAAAAACAAAAAACTTTCTATAACTTTAGGTTAATCATTTTTGTAACCTTTTTGGTAACTTTGAAATTAAATTTTCTTTGGTCTTACTGTTTTAGTTATATGAAGCAAGATAGCAAAGAGGTCTAAAGTAGTGTTTGTAGAACAAGGCAGATTTGCATAGCAAATCTGTTTAGATAGACCAAGGACATATTGCCAAATGAAATAGGTGTTATTGAATAAGCATTCTGCAAAGCAAAAAATATGGATTGCCTAGTAAAAAAGGGGACTTCCTTAGAAGTAGACATTAAGTTATTGTATCCAAAATAGTGTGATAAAATATTAAATTAGGATAGACAATATTAAAAAGCCAGAAATATCTTAGTTATTGGTAATGCCATGTTGGACTATATAATTTAGGTGATTAATAGTCAGCAGTGTCTTGCTGCTTGGGTATTAAAGCTACTAGGATGGGTGCTAACCAATTCAGCGACAAACAAATTTGGCAAAAGCAAATTCATTGACAATCTAATCAAATTTGGCGACAATGAAGGAAAAACAATTGTGTATAGTTTTATTAATTCTTATTGTTATATGTATTGGTCTAATTCATATTAGCTTCCCTTTTTTAATAAGTTTGTATGATACATTATTTATCCTGTGCTTTTCAAATATTCAAATATCCAAATATGCTTTCCAAGAAAATTTGTTCATTCTCAATCTTGAAGATATGCAATGTCCAATTTATTTCAAAGGTCATATTGGCTTTAGTATAAAAATCACTACAACTCCTTCGCAACAAGAAACAAATTCTAAAATGTGAAAAAGAGCACAAAGTGACCTTAATTTTGTTCAGCTTCACGAGGTTACAATAGAAGGTTCAGGAAAAGGTTGCGGTAAAATTGTAAACTTTAAAAGGTAAAATTGTGGCTGTCATTAAATCACATGGGGGCATTTAGCTGACTACAGGCCTCAAGCAAAGCTTGGTCTGTTCTTGTGCCTACCTTGTGTTTGTCCCAGATTTTGTTGTAAATGGACTGTCAACGGCAGACAGATGTGCGCTACTGGCGCCAAAGGGCACCCTGTGACACAAGCTACATATCAAGAGCTGCCAAGCTGGCTTCTTTGTGCAAGAGGCATATGAGCAAGTAAAACGAAATGTCATTTTGTTGGGCTTTGTGGTTCAGCCTTTGGTGCCAACCCTCCAAATCATTGTTTGTTTGTATAGAGTGGCGATAGGCTGAAAGGCAGTTGGAGATACAGATAGAAGATGAAATCCATGTGGCCTATAGTATAAGGCATGAGAGAATATGAGAGATGACTCAGCTGATGAGCAGAAATCTGGTTCAGTGAGACTAGCTGAGTAAATTATAAAAGTACAATAGCTACATGTACCTGAACATACTCCACAAGTGCAGCTAACTGAGGCTCTTCATGCTGGCTGATTTGCACTCAAAGCGTGTAAAAGGTTCATTTGATGATTTCAGCTGGTAAAAATGGCAAGGCCATTAGCTGGCGACAAACATTTTGCACCCTGTCATTATCAATGTAAGCTCGCTAGAGGCCAAGCTACTAGACGTGTTGCCACACAGCTTGTGTAAAATGAAAGAGGCAGCCACGCAGCTGGACACCAAGGAAGACGGAATGAATTGCACTCCATGCTGCTATTTCAAAGTTGAGAAGAAATTCCCCAGGCCTGCAAAATTGGTTCATATGCAAGTGGCAAGATGTTATTTAATTATTTTAATTATTTAATTATTTTACTTAATTATTCGAAAAACAAAGACTTGCCTTGCATGTGGAATGATTGCACACTGCTTGAAATAGATCTATGTAGTCCCTATGGCTCTTTCCTTCCCATCATCAGTGCAAATAGAAGTGGGACCTGCTTCATTGCTCCATTGTTACCAGAAATGAAAGTGTGAATGCTAAATAGTTGCATGAATGGTTGTCAAACAACTTTGAAGGTCTCTTCGACAAACCACCTAGGAGACTCTGCAAGAAGTGACAACTGTGCTTCTGTGGCTTGACAGCTGCAGCACCCTGTAGCTTGATAGCAATATCTGGTGGCTCAACAGCTATAGCACCCTATAGCTATAGCTTGATAGTGATGTCTAGTGGCTGCTTGACGGCAGCTTGCAGGTTGACTACATACTTAAACTGTGGGTCATAGACTTGACAGCGCCAGTTGAAAGATGTCTGCCCTCTTAGATACTGATAATTGCGAGCAGTTATATAATGTTCTCCTTTTAAACAGATGTGATGCACCCATAGGCAACATATGTCACATTGTAGGCCATGCTGCCTATTCCAAACTGCTTTTTTGCACAAGGGACATACATGTACATGTAGTGTGGCCATTTTTGCTTGATGCATCCACTGTATAGCTATTTATGGCCACTCTTTATAAGGCCAATTTAGTGGCTGGGGCATACATGTGCAACTGCTGGCCAACCTAGCCGATCTGGCCACCATAAATTGTGGTGGACCAGGGGTAAATTGCAAAAATGCGCAGCCTAAAGAATACGGACATAAGACTAATTAGATGACGAGGCATTTAGCCCTTATAAGACAATCATAGTTACTCCTGCCGTTTACCTAAAATTGCATTAGGGTTTCTTTCACAGGTAAGTCGCATTTTTGGTCAAAAAGTAAGTCGCATGGCCAGTATAAATCAGGGGGGTTGCACATGTATGGGCTGGGGTCTTAAGGAACCTCTGCCACAGAAATAGAAATAATGTACACACATAGCAGTAGTATCAATAAATCACTAAATCTAATCCACCACCAGAGGATTCTTGGCTGCGTCTTAGCATATAGCGCACCCAGCATTTCTGGCAATTATTTTACAGTATATACCAACTTCACTATACAAGTGCATTGTATAGAATTTTTGGGGTGGATAAATTGATTGCTCATTAGGGCAGAGGGTGTACAATTGTACATTGAGGGACTATTGAATTAGATTGTCGCCAAATTTGTTTGTTGCCAAATTGGTGTGCATCCATTAGGATAACTTATACTGAGGATAGGCCTAGCTTATACATATATAGTAAGAGACTATTAGTATATAGATAGAGCTATAAATAATCAGATTTATTTAGATAGGAACTAGCAATCTTTGCCCCCCATTAGGGGACATCTGTATAGAATCTTTGTTCTCTACAAGTAACAAAAAGATAGCCAAATAAAGCCTTCACAAAGAAAACAGACAAAATATTCTAATGAAGTGCAATGCAAAAAGAAATCATCCCAAGACAGCAAGCATCCCCCAGATAGCAAGCATCCCCCCGATAGCAAGCAACCCCAGATAGCAAGCATCCCCCAGATAGCAAGCATCCCCAAAATAGCAAGCATCGCCCAGATAGCAAGCATCCCCCAGATAGCAAGCATCCTCCAGATAGCAAGCATCCTCCAGATAGCAAGCATCCTCCAGATAGATAGCATCCCCAAATAGCAAGCATCCACCAGACAATAAGTAGCTAGTGCGACAATTGCCTTAGCATTATAATGGCTCCTTAAAAATTTGCTTACTTTTACGTTTGAAACTGTGTATCTTTTAACAATGTGGCTCTTTAATGTTTTACATGGTGGCTCTTTTATGTTCTACATGGTAACTCTTTTATGTTTTATATGGTGGCTTTTCAATGTCTGACATAGTGGCTCCTAAATGTTTGACATGATGGCTCTTTTGTTTGACATGGTAGCTCTTTAATATTCTACATGGTGGCTCTTTTATGTTCAACATGGTGGCTCTTCTATGTTTGACATGGTGGCTCTTTATTGTTTGACATGGTGGCTCTTTAATATTCAAAATGGTGGCTCTTAAATGTTTAACATAGTGACTTTTTAATGTTTTTCATGTTTGCTCTTTAATATTCTACATGGTGGCTCTTTTATGTTCGAAATGGTGGCTCTTTTTTGTTCTACATGGTAACTCTTATGTTTTATACAGTGGCTTTTTAATGTCTGACATGGAGGCTCTTTTATGTTTGACATGGTGGCTCTTTAATGTTTGACATGGTGGCTCTTTAATGTTCAAAATGGTGGCTCTTTTATGTTTGACGTGGTGGCTCTTCTATGTTTGACATAGTGGCTCTTTCATCTTTGACATGGAATCACGTATATGTTTGACATGGTGGCTCTTTTATGTTTGACATGGTAACTCTTTAACGTTCGACATGGTGGCTCTTCTATGTTTGATATTGTGCTTTTTTATGTTTAGCATTTTGTGTTTTTAAGGTGTTCTAATAAAAAAATCTTTTTGCACTGCTAAGATTCGAACCCAGGTCGCTATATTAGCATTCCAGTCTATTCGCATCTGGGCTATCTCTTTTAAATTGGAGAACATGAACTGTGGCCCTTATAATTCAATTCTTACAGCAAGTCAATTGGAGTAAAAAGTTATGACATAATCAATTTCTCAGTCAGCCAGTATCAGTCTCAATTTAAGTTAGCAATATGGTTACACAATTTTAATCAAGTCTTGTGTGCTTTTCTATGGCACTGTTTTCAACTTGTTGTGATGCAATCTTTATCATAATTGAAATTCAGTCAGTCAGGTTTTTCTCTAGCATTCTTACAATGCATTTCAAGTTGAAAATTTTGCTTGACCTTTGCAAAAAAGCAGGTTTTTTGAATATTTAATCCCTTTAAAATTGAGCAATTTCTTAGCCAAGATGCATGTACTGTCCCAGAAAAATTTCTGATCAAATGGTGCAAGTTTGAAGAAAATCAGTTAAGCCATTTTTCTGAAATCTATCTCACACATACATATACACATATAGACAACTATATGGGAAAAGCATAAAGCTAAGCCCCTGGGCCTAGTTATAACTGGGTAATAAATTGGTAGGATTTTGATTAAGCAAAATTTCTCTAAAACAACCTATAGTTTAGATTCTCTAAATTTATTAGATTTATTTATTAATATTTATTAATATATACTAGGTTTAATACTAGAAAAAATGATGACACCTTGTTTGTAATATGTAATTTGTATGCCAATATTTATAAAAAGTCATTGACACAATGCAATGTTTCTACTATGTATGTTATATATGTCAGGATATAAGCTAGGCCTAATATATGCCAAAAATGACAAGTAGACCTACCTTGTTATATGCCAGGAAATTCAGGTCTACATGTTGCCTTCCAAATTATAGAGAACAACTTGATAGCAATGGGATACAATAAAGTAACTAATAGCAAATAGTACTAGGCATAAGTTCTAAAACAACTTACTTAGTGACAATTGTAAGAATTTATTAGGCCTAGGATAGAGCTAGAACCCTAGTTACAACTTAGTATTAAGAGTAGGATCTTTTTGTGTAGGACTATAGTAGGCCTATTATTACTTACAATAACTAGGTTCTGTAATTGATAAATAGAATTTTTATTAGGTAGAAGTTATCCTCTAGCCTAGAACAACTTGGTGGCATTAGTGGGATGGGATAGAGTAGCTAAAAACAGAGAACCCAACAATATGTTGACCATAAAAATAACTATCTAGCTATTTATACAGTCACTAGGGCCTAAGGCCTATATAGCATAACAATAAGAATAGCTAAGGCCTAACAACTACCAAAAACCTAATATATAAGGCCTAAAGTTTCATTGATATGGCAGCCGTGTCTCTAATAATGACTAGGTCCATACTTAGACACGGCTGCGTGTTTATAAGTATTTGCATTATAGACATGGCCGCCATGTCTATAAGTATGGACCTAGTCACTATTAGAGTAGGCATTCTGGTGAGGGTCACGTGACCTGTGCGTGCCGAGCAAAATCTGCTAAAAAGAGCTAAATGATACCAACTTCATATGATAAAAAAACTAGAAAACCAAGAGAGTTAAGAAAAACGGAAATATATGTCCTGAAGAGAGAGATTTAAGCTTTAATTTGAGACTACTTGGAGGTTCCTACAATGTCAAATAGTGAAGCTACGGTAATTTGAAAAACAAACAAATTCACCATGCTTTGGAAACTGTGACAACACGGGAAAATTAAGTAACTGACAGAAATTTGAATTGCATCAAAACGAGTGCTTTTTTTGATAAGCGGTTTTCAGTAAAACAAAGATTAATAGTTACGGAATATATTTCTTCTGCAATGCAAAGAAAATTGAGATATTTTTCTTCTATAAATATTAGTCCAAAGTCTTCAACTAAAATTTTTGACTCGAAACAAGACTGGTGACAGGGTGGTGACACGATGTTTTTTACGTAGGATTTCATGGTGAATAAGATGCAAAAATAATTTTGGAGCTATCTTAACGCGCAACAACGCGCGACTGATTCAAAGTAAACCCTAGCCTAGTTGCATTTCAGACTACCCTTTTAGAAGCAAATGGACTTTCTTTTTCTTCTTTTTTCTTCTGTTTTATTCATCCAAAATGGCATACAAACACGAGGAAACAATGATCTCATTGCTAGATCTTACCACAACTCCAATAATAGTACCAATGTTTTGGGTAAACAGCAGGAGTAAATACCTCGTCATCTAATTAGTACTTGTTTCCTAATTTAAAGTACTAATTAGATGGGCATTTTTGCAACTTATCTTGGCTAGGCCCCTTGCCAGACAGCTAGATCTGCTGGGTATTGCACTTGGATGATCTATATAAGGATAAAAATGGAATAATTGTGGTCTGAGGATTAAAATTTCATTTACGTCACCTCATTATTTTGAGAATAGAAGAAAAACTATCAATTGTATTTTGCAAAGTATTAATTCAAAAAATCTACAAAAAAAATGCTAAAAAATGACATATTAGGCATAAAAATGCATTGGATAGTTCAAAAGCTATATTATCTATAACTCGGAAAATCAGACATTTTGAAGAAAAATGATCACAGTACCTTATGGGAAAAATGCATTACGGAAGTGTCAAAAAATGTGATACTAAAAATGCTATAACTTTTTCATTACTTGACCAAAATTCAAAAGTGAGGTGTCTTTTTACTCATACTTGTATGCTCAATCAAAGAAAAGCAAAATATTTGCTAATCTTGAAACTTCAAAAACCTCACCAGAATGCCTAATTAGAGACTCGGCTGCCATGTCTATAAGTTTCTGCATTATAGACACGGTCGCCATGTCTCTAAGTGTGGCATTTTCTGAAAAATGGGCTGATAGTGATAGTGATAAGATAGGGCCTACCAACAAGTTAAAAGACAGGAAAATCTTTGATTAGGCCTATAGGCCTATATAATTAAATAACTAATAAGTATTTTACTTAAGTTATTAACTATCTGTAAAATAATGCGATATACATAAATGATTAAAAATCTATGAAACAGTCAATCCGGGTGCGACCACATGTACATCATGTATTTGCAATTTATCTGGACTGCATTCATAATTCTAAATTCATAATTCAAAATAATTCTATTGCGTTCATGCAGTTAACGGCGCATACGATATAGGATATAGCAAAAACCTTATAGATAGAGTCGAACCTTACAACTAGTATTACATGTATCACTCAGATTCTGGTCCGTTGAGGAGGTCTGTTGCGGTCCCGTTGCGGTCCCTTTGCGGTCCGTTGCGGTGTTTACACGGACCCGTAATTGGGCCTTTTCATATTACCAATTCCAGAACCAGAATCGGTTTGGAATTCCAAGAAAAACAGCAGTATAACTATTTAACTCTGTTAATATTTGACTGCCTTAACAACCTTACTTAGCACAATTTTTAACATTCTTTTTGGTGATTGTCATTCAATAATAAAAACTTTATAGCACGTATCTCCCTTTAGTTATGGAGACTAAAAGTTATACTTCACAAATTGGTTCTGGTTCTGGAACCAGAACAAGCAATATGAAAAGGCCCATTGATCTCTAAATATAAAAATCAAAACTCTGTCTGTCTGTGTGTCTGTGTGTGGACAATTTTGATCGCTATGGACTCCCAAACCGCTCAACCAAATTACACCAAACTTTACACCCACCCTAAACTTACTACGGAGAATGTCTTAGGCTACCTTTTAATTTCCTAAATTTGAGTCTTCCTACCTAAAAGTACAAAAAACTGCTCAAAATGCGCGATTTTTTCACTTAATCCTCCATAGCGCCGCTCCACTTCTACCGATTCTCTTCAAATTTGACACAGACAATTTTCAACTATTTTGACACAATCGTGTAAAATTTCGATTCTCAAAGTTAATCCTGAACGGCGCTGTGCACTTTTAAAGTTGGGCTGTTTTTTGTCAGCGAGACAGCCACCCCAACCTCCGCCCGCCTGCCTCTCTTTCCCGATCTGGGCGGCCCAGATGTGTAAAAGGGTTTCAAAATGGACTAACTTTCGGCTGCCATAAGTTTGCTCCACGTAAAGCGATTAACTTCAAACTTGACACAATTCTTCATTGACCCATTCTCTGTCTAAATGTAAAGTTTCAACTCTGTAACTCAACCGAAAAAGAAACTGTAAGCATGTGAAGTTTGTCTCCTTTTTCTGTTGTTTTTGCTACTCACTCACTCATTCCCCCAGAGCCAGACGAAGGGTCAGGCGATAGGACTGAATGTACATAGCAAATGTACAGTGTTTTGGAATAACTTTATTTATAGCCTTCTCTGCACCCCGAGAGTGGAGAGGCTACGTTTAGCCATAACAGTTTAGTGAGAAATTCTAACCACTGCCCTCCCCTCTGTATTGGCAAACTCTGCAGCAGTTTAACAGTGGATGGCAATTGGCAAATCGAGGCAATCCAGCATGGTTTGTAAAAGCGAAATATTTATGAAAAGGTGATGCGATGCAATGAAATACAACCCTACTAAATTAGGCACACCATGGAAATTTTAAGTTTCTCTTAAAAGTACTTTGAAATTTAAATGGCCTAAGAAATGCGTATTTCCTTGGTTGTTAGACTGATGCAGACTGCAGTGGAGCTGAAGATACACAAATTCCTTTCAGGGCTGCAAATTGGCAAGAAAGATGACGTGATCAAAGCATGAGAATAACGATGAGAGTAGTACGTCCCACAAACTGGCTTTCGAAGCAGTGATCGGCAGATTTTACTTCAAAAGCCAGATAAAGAATCCAGCTTATGTGCGGGCCAGATGAGAGTGGAAAGGAGAAGGAATAGACTATTAGAAGAGAGGAGAGGCGGGACGGGGATAAGAGAAAACATGGAAGATAAGAGAAGAGACAAGTGGTGAGGAGAGAGCAGAGAAGAAGGGAGGAAGAAGCGAGAGGAGGGGAGAAAGGAGGGAGAGGAAAGAGTAAAGGTGAGAAGAGGGGAGAGATGAGACAGAGGATCGATGAGAGGAGAGTAGAGAAGAGTGAGAAAAGAGTAGAGATGAGAGAGCAGAAAGAAGATGACAGAGGGTCAAGAGGAGAGGAGAGAGTAGAAAGGATAGAGAAGAGAGAAGATAAGAGGGGGAGAGAAGAGTGAGAAGAGAAGAGATAGAGATAATAGAGATAAGAGAGGGATGTAAGAAGAGGGGAGAAAGGAGAGATGAGATTGTAGAGATGAGACAAATGAAAGGAGAGATGAGAGAGTAAAGATAAGAGATGAAAAAGGTGAGAGGAGAGTGCAGAGAGATGAGAGAAGATATTAGAGGAGAGAGAGTATAGAAGAGAGGAGTAAGGAAAGAGAGGAGTCAGAAGAGGTGAAAGAGAAGAGTACAGAGGAGATAAGTGAGAGAACGTATTAGAGAGTAAAGATGACAGATGAGAGAGCAGAGATGAGGGTGAACAGACGAGAGATGGGAGAGTAGAGAGAACAGAGGAGAGATAAGAGAGAAGAGATTACAGAGACTAGAGGAGAGAGGAGAGACAGGGAGAGAGAAGAGGAAATAGGAGAATGAAGAGGGGAGAGAGTAGAGAGTAGAAGAGGGATGGGAGAGGAGAGATGAGAGAGAGAGAGAGAGAGAGAGAGAGAGAGAGAGAGAGAGAGAGAGAGAGAGAGAGACAGAGAGAGAGAGAGAGAGAGAGAGAGAGAAAGAGAGAGAGAGAGAGAGACAGAGAGAGAGAGAGAGCGCAGAGCAGAGAGAAATGAGAAGAGATAAGAGAGAAAAGATAAAAGAAGAGAAAGGAGAGATAAAAACGCAGACAAGAGAGAAGAGAGGTGAGGGAAGAGACGAGTGACGAGGGGAGAGAGAAGAGATAAAACAAGAAAAGAGATGAGAGGAAAGAGAGAGAGGAAAGAGGTGAAAGAAGAGACGAGAGAAGAGGGGAGAGAGGAGAGAGAGAGGAAAGAGGAGAGAAGAGAGAGGAGAGAGTTAAGAGAAGAGAGAAAAGAATAGAGAGGAGAAGGAAGAGACGAGAGAAGAGGGGGAGAGAGAGAGAGAGAAGAAGAGAGAAAACGAAAAAGTAGAGAGGAGAGAGGAGAGGAGAGAGAAAAGAAAAGGGAAGAGATGAGATAAGATAAGAGATATGAAAGAGAAGAGAGATGAGGGAAGATACGAAAGAAGATAGGAGAGAGGAGAGGAGAGAGAAAACGAAAGAGTAGAGAGGAGAGAGGAGAGGAGAGAGAAAACGAAAAGTAGAGAGGAGACAGGAGAGAGGAGAGAAGAGAGAAGAGACAAGAGATAAGAGAGATGAAAGAGAAGAGAGATGAGGGAAGATATGAGAGAGGAGAGGAGAGAAGAGAGAGGAGAGACGAGGGACGAGAGAGAAGAGAGGAAACTGAAGAGACGATAGAAATTTTAAAGGATCCAAGGGACATAGTGAGAGTCAGGGAGAGGCCAGAGTTTGCCAATACATGTTTTAGAGTCAGACAGACATTGCCTGACATTCTGTGAAGTAACCCAGCCAACAATATCAATGTTTGCTTCAAATCCTAATTTTACACGAATGTGTCCATTTTATGTCTACCTCTATTCTACTAACTATTAACAAGTTTTTGTTTGTGTATGACCTTAGATTTCAGAATACATGCAAAAGTAGTTCCGGGGATTGGAATTCCCCGGGTTCAAAATCCGCGGGTTTCAACAGCTTGTCTCTACATATAAAAATCAAAACTCTGTCTGTCTGTGTGTGTGTCTGTATACAAATTTGATCGTTATGGACTCCCAAACCGCTCAAACAAATGACACCAAACTTTACACCCACCCTAAACTTACTACGGAGAATGTCTTAGGCTACCTTTTAATTTCCTAAATTTGAGTCTTCCCACCTAAAAGTGCAAAAAACTGCTCAAAATGCGCAATTTTTTAACTAAATCCTCCATAGCGCCGCTCCACTTCTACCGATTCTCTTTAAATTTGACACAGATAATCTTTAACTATTTTGGCACAATCATGTAAAATTTCGAGTCTCAAAGTTAATCCTGAGCGGTGCTGTGCACTTTTAAAGTTAGGCTGTTTTTTTCAGCGTGGCAACCACCCCAACCTCCGCCCGCCTGCCTCTCTTTCCCGATACCGATCTGAGCCCAGATGTGTAAAATGGTTTCAAAATTGACTAGCTTTCAGCTGCCATAAGTTTGCTCCACGTAAAGCGATTGACTTTAAACTTGACACAATTCTTCATTGACTCATTCTCTATCTAAATGTAAAGTTTCAACTCTGTAACTCAACCGAAAAAGAAACTGTAAGCATGTGAAGTTTGTCTGCTTTTTCTGTTGTTTGTGCCACTCACTCACTCATTCCCCCAGAGCGAGACGAAGGGTCAGGCGATAGGACTGAATGTACATAGCAAATGTACAGTGTTTTGGAATAACTTTATTTATAGCCTTCTCTGCACCCCGAGAGTGGAGAGGCGTGGAGAGGAGAGAGTTTAGCGAGAGATTCAACCACTGTCCTCACTCCTGTGTATAAGACAAGTCTGCAGGAGTTAAACAAGGATGGCAAATCAAGGCGATGTGGGATGGTTTTTAAAAATAGCGAAAAATTAATGATTACAATGAACTGATTACAATGCAATCCTACTAAATTGCTTACACCATGAAAATTTTAACATTAAGATACGAATAAGGTACTTGAAAATTTAAATAACCTCCTAAGAAATGCGTATTTCCTTGGTTGTTAGACTGCTGCAGACTGTGGTGGTGGAGCTAGAGAATGGAGATACACAAATTCCTCTCAGGACTGCTAATTGGCCAGAAAGAGCACGAGAAATTATAACAACCATGATAGTACTACGTCCCACAAACTGGATTTCGAAGCAGGGATCGGCAGATTTTTATCTCAAAGGCCAGATAAAGAATCAAGCTTATGGCTGCGGGGCAGATGAGAGTGAAAAGGAAAAGGAGTAGACTATTAGAAAGGGAGGAGGGGCGAGAGGGGATAAGAGAATAGATAGAAGATATCAGGAGAGACGAGGGGGTCGAGGGCAGCGGCAGAGCAGAGAATATGGGAGTCGGGAGGAAGAAGCGAGAGGAGGGAAGAGAGAAGGGAGATGGAATTAGAGGTGAGAAGATGGAGAGAGAAGAGGGGAGAGATGAGACAGAGGATCAATGAGAGAGGAGAGTAGAAAAGAGTGAGAAGAGATGAGAGATGAGAGAACAGAGAGGCAGATGAGAGAGGATCGAGAGGAGAGATTAGAAAGGATAGAGAAGAGAGGAGATAAGAGGGGGATAGAGGGAGAGAGAGGAGTGAGAAGAGGAGATAAGAGATGAGAGAGGGAAGAGTGAGAAGATGAGATAAGATATAAGATATAAGAGATAAGAGAGAGAGTTGAGAAAGAAGAGAGGAGAAAGGAGAGATGATAGAGTAAAGGGAAGAGGAGGAGAGAGGAAAGAGATGAGATCGTGGAGATGAGAGAGATGAAAAAAAGATGATCGAGAGAGTAGAGATGAGAGATGAAGGAAGAGAGAGCAGAGTGCAGAGAGACGAGAGAAGAGAATAGAGGGGAGAGAGTATAGAAGAAGGAAGAGAAGAGAGGAGTAAGGAAAGAGGAGTGTCAGAAGAGGGGAAAGAGAAGAGTACACAGTAGAGAGGAGAGTAGAGATGACAGAAGAGAGAGGGGAATGAGAGAGCGAAGATGAGAGTGAACAGACGATATAAGAGAGGAGAGAGGAGAGTGAGAAAGAAGAGAGAAGACAAGAGAGGGAGAGAGTATAGAAGAGAGAAGTGAAGAGACAAGAAGAAAGAAGAAAGGATCGAGTCCTCCTGAGTCAAAAAAGGGGAAAGAGAGGAGTACAAGTGGAGAGAGGTGAGAGAACATATGAGAGTAAAGATGACAGAACAGAGAGGGGAGATGAGAGATCAGAACAGACGAGAGATGGGAGAGTAGAGAGAAAAGAGGAGAGATAAGAAATAAGAGATGAGAGGTGCAGACAAGGGAGAGATGAGAAGTGAGTGAGGAGAGAGGAGGGGAAGGGAGAGAATCGAGAGGACAGGGGAAATTGGTGAAAAGGACGAGAGAGGAGAGGAAAGAGGGGAGAGATTAGAGAGAAGAGAGATAGGACAGGAGATAGCAGAGAGATGAGAGGAGAGAGGGGGGAGAGGAGAGAGAAGATAAAAGAAGAAAAATGAGAGATAAGATAGCAAAGACGAGAGAGAAGGGAGAGGTGAGGGATAGAAGACATGAGAGGAGAGAGTTGAGAGAAGAGAGGAAAAAGGAGAGAGTAGAGATAAGGAAAAAGTTAAGAGAGGGTATAGTAAGGAGTGAGAAGAGAGGTGAGGGAAGAGAGAGCAGAGAGCAGAGGGAAACAAGAAGAGATAAAAGAGGAGAAAGGAGATATGAGAGACCAGAGACCAGAGAGAAAAGAGGAGAAGAGAGAGAAAAGAATAGAGGGGAGATGGAAGAGACGAGAGAAGAGACGAGAGAGGAGAGAGGACAGAGGAGAGAAGAAAGAAGAGATAAGAGGAGAGAGAGAGAAGAGACAAGAGAGAAGATAGGAAACAGAAAAGAAGATGGAAGTTTCAAAGGATGCAAAGGACATAGGGAGAGGCAGAGGTAGAGGCCAGAGTTTGCCTGACATTCTGCGCAGCACCCCAGCCAACAATAGCAATGTTTGCCTCAAATCCTAATTTTACATGAATGTACACTATTTAACTCTAATCCTAACTATTAACAAGTTTTTGTTTGAGTTTGACCTCAGATTTTAGAATACATGCAAAAAATCCAGGGAATGGAGTTCCCCGGGTTCAAAATCCGCGGGTTTCAACAGCTTGTTGTTTATAAACGGAAAAAAATAACGAGTCAAATTAAGTCAAAAACTACAACAAATACCACAAACATTAGAAAATGTAATCGCTAAATTTAAGTAAAAATGTTTTGTTTTGGTTTATGAAACTAGCAAAATTAAAATAAATGGCTAGTCCAGATAAAAAACCTTCAAACTGTTTTAAAATAGCGCGTGAGTTCAGAAGTTTTCGTGTGTTCAAAATTCAATTATTGCTTAATTTAAGAACATCATTCGGCCATTCGGCCAGGCCCCTTAAACAACATTTTCAGCGTTTCCAATGCTAGGGTTTAGAGCGTACAAATCTTTAAAAAGTTCAAAGCATACATGCGCAACTGCTGGCCGACCTGGCCGTGGCCGATCCGGCCACTATAAATTGTGGTAGACCAGGGGTAAGTCGCAAAAATGCCCACCGCCGTTTAAATCAAATTGCATTGATTTCGCTTTAGTGTTTCCCTTATAGGTAGGCCTAGGGTAAGTTGCATTTTTGTTCAAAAAATAAGTTGCATAGCCAATGTAAATCAATTGGCATTCCTTCGGTTTACGATCATTGAAATTAGTGACGATCCCCATTGGAGAGATAGGGAAGATACAAAAGTGTTGTTTATTTCTTCAACTTGCAAAACAGTAGACAAGCACTGCAATCCTTTTTATTTATACATCATAACACAAGTAGCACGCATGTTTGAATAAAAAAGAAGGTGGATTTTTAGTGATCCATTTCACTGCTCCAAGAATCCAAAGACGATCCTATATATCCACTTCGGTTTATGATCATTTAAATGGGAGTAATACATGTAAATGATCGTGAACCAAAGCTAGCCATGTATTGAGATAGCTACAAGCTTTATCTGAAATCAAGCCCTATCTCGATACATGGCTAGCTTTGGTTCACGATCATTTACATGTATTACTCCCATTTAAATGATTGTAAACCAAAGCTGAGGGGGGGTGCCAGCGTGCAGAGAATAATAAAGTGTCAAGTTACTTAGCAGTGCACGTTAACTCAAGACATTTTAATCGCCAACAAGTCCCACCAGTTGAACTAATAACTATGACTATACATGTCTTCAACACCCTCCCCTCAGCTTCGGTTCACAATCATTTATATGCATTGCTTCCATTTAAATGATTGTAAACCGAAGTGGATATATAGGATCCCACGTCTTCTTGGATTCATTTTTGGAAATTGAAATCATGCACTAACCCCCTTAACTGTCTCGATACATGGCTAGCTTCGGTTTACAATCATCTACATGTATTACTCCCATTTAAATGATTGTAAACCGAAGTGGATATATAGGATTGTCTTCTCGGATTCATTTTTGGAAATTGAATTCATGCACTAACCCTCTCAATTAGCTATCTCAATATATGGCTAGCTTTGGTTCACGATCATTTACATGTATTGTTTCCATTTAAATGATCGTAAACCGAAGTGGATATATAGGATCCTTGTCATTGCCATCGCAATGCCATGAAAGTAACCATTTGTTGGCTATTCTGTTCAGTTTTTCTAATAGGCCTATGTAACATATAAGCTCAGTTAGTTTAACAATTTTGTTTATTTCAAGCAAGCTACGATCATTTATATGGAAAATTACATGGGGATCGTGAACCAAAATGTACATGGAAAAATGATTGTAAACCAAAGGAATGCCAATCAATAAGGGGTTGCCTGTATGGTTCAAAGCCAAAATATTTAAAAATTGGACCTGGGACAAGACATAAGCCTAACAAGCAAGGGGACTATTATGTATAGGCCTACTTAAGCTTATAAGGTGGAGTCCTTATTGTCCCCTTGCTTCATTGCTTATTCTTTTCTATCAATCTAAAGTCTAATTTATGTAATCTTTTTTGCCAAATCTAGCTTCCTGGTGTCACTGTGAACAGAATGAATTATCATTTGACATTTGTATAATATAGGTTATTTAAGCTCAACTTTTTTAAGCTTAAGTTGATACAATTGATAAGCCTAGGCCTTTTCTTATCTGTATCCTATGTAGGCAATGACAGTGCCTATTTGTCCGGTATTGCCATATCGGATGAATAAATTTAACTATTATTTGTCCAGTACCAGATATAAAAGTAATCATAATTTTTTATGATTAGATAGTGCTGTTTCTCAGAAATTCTAGAACTTTGGGCAAAAAATACTTGGGCATAGTCTACACGTCATTGCCTGATCTAGCAGTTTTGTATAATTTTTACCTTTATTATATTTCATTCTATACATATCTGTATGTTTTGGTTTCACAGTAAACAGTAGTCATTGTACAATCAAAATTAATAATGACATTTGTTGCTTTATAACACAAATGTTAAAGTAAGGACTTTGAGTTATTACAATAACAATTGGAGTTCTTACAATAAAAAAGTGGAATCATCACTACAGATTTGAACTCAGTATTGACTGATCATCAAGAAGACACTCTAACATCACGCTAGTGTATTTTGCTAGAAAAGATGCGCAGAGTGGCATATAAATTCATGTAGCTCAGCTGGTACCAAACAAATAACTTCACTATTATTTATCCGGTACCAGACAAATAATATTACTTTTATTTATCCAGTACCAGACAAACAGTCATTGCCATATTGGCATATAAAAACCTAGAATAAAACAAAACATCATAAACAAAAACTGTTTGTTCAAACTGACATAATACAGCTATGCCTAGGTCCTATATTTTTTCACTTTAATTCTTTGTTTTATTAAGACTAGTCTTTGAGCCCTTAAAAATGGCTATTTGGCCTCTGCTCTAAAATGCCTATTATAGAATAATTAGAACAATTAGAATAACTATAGTCTATAACTTGCATAATTGAGTGACAAACTATAATAACTTTATATTATAACACTTATATTTTTTATATATATCAAAGACAATTTTGGTTATAGATAGTCAAGTTTAAATGTTTTTAACTATAAACACTATGATGTTTTAAATTGTTTTAATTGAAGTCCTATTATTTTCTTTTAAAAAATACTTCACAATATAAATTAAAAATGGTAAGCCTATAAAGTATAATAAAGACAATTAAAGTATTATATTGCAAAAGACGTATGATAACAAGCAGTGTAGGCCTAATGTCAATCAAATCAGAGATAAAAAGTATCTTTATTATTCTAGCAAAATTTTTGTTGCTTAACATAGACATAACATAGACTTAACATAAATAGAAAACAAAGGAAAGCCCTAGGATTTTTTTTACTCTATTGGTCTTGGTCATTGGTGATAATAGTTAAGATCCTAGTCAAACTCAAATTGTCAATTGGCATTTTGTCAATTAGGAAGCCATTGCCTCCTCAATATTGAGCCTAGGGAGAGATTTTAAATCAATATAGCCCTATTAGAATCATTATAGTCTATATATAATATAACTATATAATATCAATTTGAAAATATTTTATATTTTATTGAAAATTGATAGCATAGGCCTATTATTATGTTTATTGCCCTGCACCTAAGTCACAATCATATCAATTATTTATTATGAAATAAGAATATTATTTTATTATAATTTTATCAGCAGTTAATTACATGTATTCAACTGATCAATAATCAAAGTATAAGTTTTCATTCTTAATCATTAGAAAAGTAATGACACAATGGCACTAATTTAAAAATTCTTCTGTTTGAAAGGTGCAATCTGCCTTTTTGCATTAAAGTTCCATTGGTCAAGAAGGCTTTTTCTAATAAGTTTATCTGTTAAGTAATTTAAAAAACTAAAATGAAAATTCTTACAAGACTTTGTTTTCACTTGGGTTTAAAAAGATGCCATGCAATGCAAGGCAATAAACAAATTAATGAATTACTTTGGTGTTAGTCATTGCACTATTGTCGGTGGTTTCATTTACTCTTGCATTTACCTTAGGTTATTGTCTGCCACTAAGCAGTCCCCTTCTCTTTGGTCAGCCTATTCTCCTGTCTTCTCCTTTTTCTCTGGGCTTTTGTTTGTAGCCACAGACATCTTTGTTATGGTATGCTCTTGGTTCACTCCATTTCTAAGGTCATGGCTAGTGGCCTATTTAGTAGTAGTAGTTCCTTTATTATGTGAGCTAATCATATGGTAAGCCTTGCTTTCTTGGAGCCCAAAGTGCAGTAAACATGTTTACTGCATTTGTTGGCCTATGTTTATAGGGGAATATTGTGTCCTAAGACCTTTGCCTTCTCTAAGTTTTTAAGGTGGGGGGATGAAATCCATATACTAAAAATCTAGTATACTAAACATGAAAAATTTATTAGTTGCTTGCTTGCTTGTATGCAGTCAATTATTTCCCAAATAGCTCAACCAATTTTTTGCCATTTCTTCACTATAAGATATCAAATATGCCTAAAACAATAATGTTATATCAAATAATACTTAAAATACCACTAATTGACAAAAATGTTGTCAACTATAGGGTAGAAAGGCTAGACGCAAACTTAAGAGGGCAGAGAGGCAGACTCAAGGTGACAAAAAGGCAGACTCAAGAGGGCAGAGAGGTGGACTCAAGAGGGCAGAGACAGAGAGACAGACTCAAGGGAGCAAAGAGATAGACAAGGAGGCAAAGAAGCAGACTCAAGGGGGCAGAGAGGGAGACTCAAGGGGATAAAGAGGCAGATTCAAGGGGGCAGAGAGGCAGACTCAAGGGGGCAGAGAGGCAGACTCAAGAGGGCAGAAAGGTGGACTCAAGAGGGCAGAGACAGAAAGACAGACTCAAGGGGGGCAGAGAGATAGACAAGGGGGCAAAGAGGTAGACAAGGGGGCAAAAAAGCAGACTCAAGGGGGCACAGAGGGAGACTCAAGGGGGCAGAGAGGCAGACTTAAGGGGGCAGAAAGGCAGACTCAAGAGGGCAGAGAGGTAGACTCAAAAGGGCAGAGACAGAGAGACAGACTCAAGGGGGCAGAGAGGTAGACAAGGGGGCAAAGAAGCAGGCTCAAGGGGGCAGAAAGGGAGACTCAAGGGGATAAAGAGGCAGATTCAAGGGGGCAGAGAGGCAGACTCAAGGGGGCAGAGAGGCAGACTCAAGGGGGCAGAGAGGCAGACTCAAGGGGGCAGAGAAGCAGACTCAAGGGGGCAGAGAGATGCAATGTAAATGATGGGTTTTCTATAAAAAAAACTTTCAATGAACTCAATCTAAGAGTTGCTAAGACTAAGACTTTGTCTATCTTATTCATGTTGTCAATTATCATTAACTCTATCAAACTTAAAAAATTTAAGTGAATTGTTTGAAGTTGTAAAAGTTTGCATAATCATGTTATTCACAAAACTGATAATATTATTATTTGTTAGTTAGATAGTCATGACATTAAGAAAAATAACATGCTTTAGCAACAGATTATCATTAAAAGTAAGACAAATCTATGATAGTATGTCATTTATATGCTTATTTAGTTCTTTTAATAATTTGACACACAAACTAGTTTTTAGAAAAGAATGTTTTCAAACTAGTTAACTGGTTCTCAAAAAGGAATAATGTTTGCATCTTTACCCTTTACCCTTGTTTCTATCAAGGGTTTCTCCAATTTCCAAACTTGTCATTATCATATAGACTATCGTTTTTTAATGCATTTTTTAATGAAGCTGTTAAGTCACAATAAATTGCCATAGATTATGAGCGAGAAATTCACTGTTTTTATTAATTTAAGCAACAAGAACTTTAACAGGAAACAGATCGAGGATATAGCAAAGCAAACGAATACCAAAGTATTTGATTTTCGACAGTTAAGACTTATAAGTACGAGCTATATATTCTTTGTTAGAAGTTGAACGTGCACCCATCGAAGAGGCAGTTGGCAAACATCGGCTGTTGCACACTTCGCAGGTCAACTTGAGCTTGCTGCATGACTGTTGCACTAGTGGTTGCACTCGTAGTCGCATCGGTTGGTGGGGCCAAATTGTCACTAACAGCGGTAGCAACCTTCCTGAGGGTTCTGTCACGCTTGCGTGCGCGATAACGTCGAACAGTGGACTCCGATCGTTGTCCCGTTACCGCCATTATCTCCCCCATAGGCATTCCTTTGTCGAAAAGATCCGCAATACGCGTGACGCGTATGCAGTGATTCGTGTACTGCTTGGAGAGGTTGCACACACTACTAACGTGCTTCATGAATGCAGCCAACCAATTGACACCGCGCACTTGCGTAGCAGAGAATCGAATTTGTCCTCCCGAATTGTTAGTCAGAGGGCGCGGAAAGAACGAGGACGAATTCTGCGGTAACAAACTCTGATAATGCAGGATCAACTCCCGCTGAGCGCCGTAGATCCGACTCTGTTTGCGCTGATTTCCCTTGTATTTTGTTGGATCGCTAGTCTGGTTTTTTGTCTTTAACGGCGGCAACGCAAGATATGGATTCCCATCAGCGTCGACTTCTTCTTGGAGCGTGCCAACTTGCTTTAGACTTGACAGGTGTTCTTGACCTCTCTCGCCCAGGACATACAGCAGCATAAATAGTACTTCATCTTGCAACCGTTCAGCTGTAGAACGGTCAAAATAAGCATGCATTTTCTGTAAATCACCTTCTTCTATTGGCTCGTGCTGATTGACAGTGCCTCCATCAGCATGAAAATGCCGCACCTTTACTTGCAGCATCCGGTTGGCAGTGGCAAACTCGTCACTGGAAATAATATTTGTTCGACGCTTCAGCACGAAAGTCAAGTACCTCTGCACTCCAGCACGAATGCAGACCAACGTAGCTGGCGAATAGCAACTGCCGTCAGATTTTTTTAGACAGAAGTAAAAGAACCTTAAAAATTCGGCCAAGCGACTGTCACTGATCACGCTCACATCCACAGCACCATGCTTCTTCAAAAACTCCACGAACATTTTGCCATACAGAAACATGTGTTCTCGTGTAGTGCTCGGCAGTGATTCCAGTTTGGCAACATCCATTGCACTGGGTAAATCAGATAGTTCTGGAAGCTCGACACTAGAAACCGCAGCGGCCTCATCAGCCGTCTCGATTTTAGTCAGGTAGTCGATAAAATCTCCAAGAATTTCATCGGAACTGTGGTTCACGGCGCTCAGTTCACTCAGAAAATCTAGTTCAGTAGACGAGACGCCATCTAAACTGTCGACCGGTAGGTTTTTCCAGTTGATAAGAGGCATTTTTAATTCGATTTCTCTCGCTTCTTGCTTTTAGTTCTTAACTTCCTAATTAACAGACTTCATGGTCGAGCTTTTCTTTTAGAGAACTGTATTCTAAAAAATTGTCTATGCTCCCTTGACCCTGCTCACTGCCGAGCCAATATCTATGGCACGAAGACACTGCAGCGTTACTTAATGGCGTGGCTTAATGGCGTTACATAATGATCAACCGAAAACGCTAGTCTATATGATAATGCGATTATGTCTATGGTTTCAGAATTAAATAATGATCAGCAGTCACTCGTGGCTTCGCCACTCGTGACTGCGATCATTATCCAAGTCTGAAACCTAGACTTAATCTACCATTATTGTTCTCTAAGCCTCTAAGTCTTCCATGCTAGTTCCAGTTGCCTTTTAAGCTATTTATAATTTGCCTGACTAAACTCAGATGCCTAAGCCTAAATGAGGCTAACACAACCATCCATTGCGCCTGGTAAGATCTGTTGACTATGTAGAATGCCTTGCTTATTAATCTGCAAATCTGCAGAGTGCTGAGTTTGTTGACTTGTTTATTTCATTCCTATAGGAGGCTTATCAAAGGCCAAGGCCTAAAGGAACTGTTAGCAGCACTACCTATGCTACTAAGAAGGCTTCTAGAGTTCTGATCAGATAGGATAGAGAGCCACTAAACCACTGTTAGACTGGTGGAGAAGCACAGGTACATACTAGTTTTGGGCCCAATTATGTTTATTTTACATCAGATTTACAATAGTGTTTATTAAAAAACTAAAATTTGTTTGTTATACAAAATGTTTGTCTATATCCTAATCCCAGGATTGCAATCCCTTCCATAGGGTAAATTGGGCATTCAAATTTGAAAATGAAAATATGCATGATCCATTTGAAGGCTTAGTGGAAAGGCAAGAATTGCCTTTTTGTGAAAAAAAAGATTGCAGGCACACAGTTTTAGCAGCTTGTGCTGCACTTACTCAGCCTCCACTGAAGCCCATTGGCTAGATTCATTGGCATATATTTTATTAGCTAAAGACTTTTAAAACCTTAATAATAAAATTGATATATATTGTTAGGATTTTATATAGAAATTTCCCAGAATCCTGCTAGGTCTAGATCTCTAATTTAAATAGCAGTGAAGTATAATACACTTATTAATATTTGTGATTTACTGAATCTTATAGCATTGTATAGAATGCCCAATGTAAAAAAAGATAGCCATATAGGATTTTTTCACCATTAGTAATAATTTCTTGTCTACAATCTTTTATTTTATGATTTTCAGTAAATAATTTCAAGTATTTAAGTTCAAACACCTAAGATATTATGAAAAAATGTAAGCTTGTCCATGCAAGGTGTTACAATTTTTGTATGATTATCAAAAATCCAAAAAAACTTATGAAAAATTTTAATTCTGATTTTGATTCTAAAGTAACAGAAGATTAATTGGCCATTGACTGCAATCATAAGCTGGTAGTAGTCCAGGAGTAGATCCACCTAGTCTTGGAGAGCACTTTGGGAGATTCTCAAAAACAATTGCAATGTCTTCACAAATGCCTTCAACATTGTCTTCGGTGTTTTTAACCTCTTGACAGCCATTGAAAGTCATGCCCCAGCATGTGTCAGAAAGGTGGTGGGCCAGTGAGGCCATGCCCCCCCCCCCACTTGGGGGGCACACATAGTACCTGCCCCCACTTTTTAGCAACTTTTGATATATTTTTCTCCAAAAGGAGTGCTAAAATTGTTATAATTATCTGATCAATATAAATATTTTCTACTTTATGAGAGGTGGAGACTAAAATATGGATTGGATCGGGTCAGATTCAGGATCTGAAATCTGTAAGATCAGCCATTAATTGATTATATCTAATGAGTAATGATCATATGCATCAGAATGGGAGGCATGACCCCCACTTTTAAAGTGTGGGAGGGATTAATGGTGCTTGACCCCCCCCCACTTTTTTAAATGTTCCGACGCCTGTGTGCCCCAGCATGCAATCTTTAGCCAAAGGAATAGAAATTGGTCATACAGGTTCAGATTGGTACTGTAGAGGCTCTCGCAAATCACATTAACATAGTGCTCTTTCTGGTAAATCTGAAAGAGTTGTGCAACATGCAGTCAAGCATTGTCCATTTGCAAGCTGATCTCGCTCAGTCAGACTAGGCTAGGTTGGAGTGCAGAGTATGCCGCAGGTTCCAGTTCACCAGAGGTAGCTCACCATCTGAGGGTCTCTCTGAGGCAATGCAGTCACTGAGAATCGCTTCTTGACTGTAAAAATGACCATCAGCAGGGACTTCCGCTTCGTCATGGCATTCGGGCGCACGATCTGCTTACAGGGCTCTCCCCTCTCAAGCCAAGTCCTGTTGTCGGTCTTGATTCCGAGCATTCCAGGACACCTATGTCTAGAACATATAGTCTTGCACAGCGTACAGATCGTGTGGGGTACCCACACCGCATAGCCACCTCAGCTGCAGGTCCTCTCGAAGGATGCGAAGTATTGTGCTATGGTCACTACTCAACTGCTCAGCTAGATCACGAAACGAAAGGTGGGGATCCTCACACACTATCTCCTTCACCTTCATTGCCAGCTCACCTGTCCTTGAGCCTGAAGACACTCAAGGGTTTTGAGCCTGGCTCTAAGTGAGTTTTTGTCGTAGCGAGCCAGTTTTTTGGAAGCAAGTTTGTTCCAAAGTATTTATCGGTATCTGCCTAATTTCTGAAGCTAATATTTGCCCTTCTAGCAAATATTAGCAGAATCTAAAGGTTACTAGGACCGGATTCACGCGAGTGACTAACCAGAGAAGTGTGAGAAAAAGGGTACAAGTCAATAACAAATAATAAACCCAGACCTGGGGCAGATGGCCCCGCCAGCTAATCCACAAAACCACCCACTTGGCCAGCCAATCAAAACTCCACCTGGGGGTGGTTGTAGCACCCGCGCCAAAGCCGGTCCGGCCGCAGCCAACCAGCAAGGGCACATGCACTACAGAAGAGTAGGTCAATCAGAAAAGCTTTTTAATATGTTGTCTCTATTTTGCTCAAAAGCATAGTCTGACAATTGATACCCTTATGATAATGATGCTGATAATTAAAGTCAAAGAATTAAGAAAAGTTTTAGGTGTATTTTTATGAATACATATTCTACATTATTTACTGAATCTTGTAATATCACACACTGATAATATATATTGTTAAATGCTCTGTTCCAGAACCGCTGGATGCTACAGTGAACAGTTCCTGAATTTTCATTTAAAATATACTATCAGAAGAGCGTTGCAGAGACTGAATTATATTGATCAATACTGTTAAAAGCAGCACGGATACTCAATAGAAACACTTAATTCTCAGAAGCAAGACCAGAGGAGCCACTGCAATGCTACCAGCCCTTGATCCTTTGCATATCCTTGCTCTGCACTGCAACCAGTGTCCTTTTCTAACCCTTAGCGTGGCCCGGCTATTTGAACACTGCATGAGCCACAAGGATTCCAGCGACTGCACACTGCTGCAATGCCAACAGTGCGGCATTGTTGCCACCCACCGGGGCATACTGGAAGAGCACACCCAGGCCTGGCATCCATCTGCGCCACTCTCTGTCAGGCAGATTTCCACTACTACTGTACAGGTATGCGGTAGCTTAATGAACAAATCCACGTTAAAGATTTTTGGTGAAAAGCTTCGTTCTCATCGATTAGTATTGGTTTTTAAAAAACCTTTTAGTAGACTTACTAAAGGAATGGAAACTTGCACTCGCAGCGCCACAATAGATTCGCGTGCACCTTAAACTCTTGGGCACATAATAGCATCTCATTTTGAAAAGATCATAATTACAGAGCTTTAAACTTAAAAAAACGAAGTCCTGAACTTTCATAGTGCTGCAGATAAACAAAGTACCCTATTGCATTGGACTATAACGTGGGTGCCAGCTTAGAGATATTTTTTATTTTAAATAATCTTTCAATGTCTCCACTGTAACGATACCGCATTTGATAAACAGGCCGCCGGCTCCACCAACGGCCGGTTGCAGTTTCCGCGCTACGGCTGCCAGTTTTGCAGCTTTCGTAATGACGACCATGTCAAGGTGAGCCGGCACTACCTGTCCGTGCACAACATCACCAACGTGGATTTGCACGCCAAGGCGGCCGCTGTTGATGGCTTTGGTGAAGACTTCGCCCAGCAACAGCAGAACCATAGCCTGTGTAATCAGCAGTCACCACGGCTGCAGCAGCGCAAGCAGCAGCAACAGGAGTCTTCGCCACTGCCAGCAGCCTCCGTGCAGCTCGTACAGCTCTCCACCTCTGCACCTTGTATGTCATCAGCTCCGACCTCGGCAGCTGCCGCTTCCACCTCACCTCTGTCGGCGATTCTCCCAACAGTGACCTTGATTCGGCAGCCGCAGCAGCAGCAACAGCAGCAGTTTTTGTTACAATCTGGCTCCATGTCGGCGGCGGGGTCTTCAGCAACTGCGACTGCTCGCTCGGCGTCCGATGATAGCGGATACGAGGCGGAGCCCCAGCTGCCGCTGCTGCCTGGCATTGGCAAAGTGGAGATTCTGGACGATTCTGAGCCAACAGCATCAGGCGAAGAGGACTTGGTGAGTTAATGAGCATGTGTTCAATGATTATCAATGATGATTGGTGAGTTGTGTTATGAGCATGTGTTCATTGACTCATTGACTGACTGTATGGTGAGTGTAAAAGAATGTATCGTGAGCATTTGGATTTGCAGTTGTCCTTTATTGCGTTTTTCGTAACCCGAATCGCTTTTCATCCAAGCTACAGTTCAGTCTGTTTACCTTCAAGTAAAGAAACAGACCCTCTTGGGTATTGGCTTAGTTGCAAGGGTGGCTGTAGCCCCTGAGTGGCCCCTGAGTGAGTGCGTTTTCCCTAGCTTTTGTCCCAACCCAACCTTACCCATTCTCACATCCCGTACTCACCGCATTTTTGTCCCTTTCCACTCCCTTCGCTCTCGCCTTTGCTCACCTTCCTCCAACCCCCTGAGTTCCCGGCCCCCTTAGCGCCACCACGGTCGGGGTGGCCTGTAAACTGTTCGCAAGCCTAGCCGGGTGGCTTTTCTCCCATTCCACCCCGGAATCAACTGCCTCTCAGCTCCTGGTCCCCTTCGTCCCCTTCGTGTTGCCCAGCCTCGACGACCTCCCATTTTTCTGTCCAACCTCGGGACTGGATATATATGACGCTCTCCCTCTATTGCGGCTGTGAGGTAAGGGGGACAGGAGAACGTAGGATAGTGAGGGTCCCCGTAGCTCTGTTAGCTCCCCTTCCGCCTCGTCCCCGCTGCATTCCCTTTTCTCCCCTTTCTCCCCTGTGCGGCCCTTTTTTTAATGCTTTGCCCCAGGACGCTAGGCAAGCAACAAGTAGTTGGGTTTGGGAGAAAACAGAAGTGTTGGGTTTGGGACCCTACACTAAATGAAATATTTGTGCCATTCCTGACCGAGAGAACTGTATTGGGACTCCTGTTACATTGGTATGGCTAGATATATATTTTGTTGGTTGGGTGGCTTGAACATACTTGGAAACCGCGCCTTGCTGCTATAAGGGATTTTGTATGTCGGTAATCTGGGACTGGGATGCTTAAGGCAAATGTTACACTGCTTGTCCTTATTTTTTACTGCTCATCCTGGGTGAAGTGCGGTGTGTATAGACTGTACTTCTACATACTGATACACTGATACATAATATTAATGTATTGTAATTGTAATGTATTGTAACTGGTCGATACAATCATCAGATGCTTGATTTAATATTGAAATGAGTTTGCAATTTACCACTGCCATTTAACAATCGCTAGGCTATATACAATAAATACCAAGTGAGCTCATATCGAACTATTAGACGAGCTCTTGTACAGGGCGCAGGTTTTTGGCCAAGGCTAAGTAAAGGAAGCGGGCGGCGCTGCTTGGGAGGTGGCTCTGCCCCTCTCCCCCGGTGTGCCACGCCATGGCCTGCTGGCGCCCCTTGCCTCTTTTCCTCTCCCTCTCAGGATCTTTTCTGTGCTCTCTTCCCCTTCTCTCCCATTGCCCTAGTGGCCTGAAAGCCCCCTAGCCTGCCCAGCCCTCAGCCGCTTCCCTTTAACGGCCCCGGCCCCGCACTACAGTGTACGTGGGCACTATGCCTGGCCCAGCCAGGGCACAGGCACGAGTGGCTTTGACTGGGGGGAGGGTGGCGACTAAAGCCCACATTGTATTAGTCAGCCCGCATTCTGCCTTGGCCCCACATGTTTATTCCTGTTTCTGCACTCCTTCGCCTATGGTTTGGCTAGTACAGGGCAAGCTGCCCCATATGATACGACAGGATTCTAGTTAATGCATCTGGGATTAGTTTCACTCTAATTATAATTTTACTATGTTTCACACAGGTACAGTACTTTTACTTCAAAGCTCTTTATTCTTAAGAAGCGTAGATTCTTGGTCTGTTACAGGCACTGCAGAACAATTTTTGCAGAGTTTCACATCACAGACACCAACGCATTATTTTAGTGCAATTTTGGCACCACAGGCATAATTTTAGCGCCAGTTTAGCGCCGCAGACGAGATTTTTCAGGTGTATATAAAAATTAATTAGGCCCCTATTTTCACTGACCTATTTCTGACCTTTTTCTGATTTGTATCGCTCTGCTTGTCCCAATCCATCTAGAAGCTATTATAATGCCTTTGCACCAAACAGAGCTCCAACAGCAGTTAACCGCAGTAATATTATCTGAGCAGTGCATATTCACTGACATGAGCTACATACATCTAAGAAAGCTTATTTTAAGTACTTCAACAGCAACACAAACGAATTAACATGAAAGTTGTTGCTGGGCACCACTGACAAGTCCCTTAAAATTCCTACTCCATATGACTTCAGTTAAGCCAAAATGATACCTGCCAATTCGCATTGTCATTAAGGTACTATACTATACTATTAGGTACTATACTATTCTCAAGGTAGAGCATCAGTGAGTAACCAGCTTGCGTAGTACATAGCAAAGCCATCAACTTACAGTGTGAAAGACCCTTCTTTACTATTCCCCTTGCCCCTTCTCCCTTATTTCTTTTCCTTTCCCGCCTCCACTATAGGGCTAAGCAGAACAGACCGAGATCTGGGGGCATGGGGAGGTCGGGTAGAATCGAGACTTGGAGACCGACCAAGGCGAGGGTTCCCTCAAGCCTCCCGTTTTCTTCCATTCCGGGGCGGTTTGACCGCCTGCCCCGGCCCGACCGCTTCTATACAGCGCGCTTTTGGGCCCGCACCGCCACGCGAGCTCTGCAGCGGCTAGTAGAGCGAGGGCGGTAGAGAAAGGGGCTCCCCCAACCCACCCTACCCTGCTGCCTCATCCCCCTGCTCCTACTGTACCCCTTTCTGTCCTCTATTTTCCTTTCCCAGTGCCGTGGCCCAACGGATTCCGTCCCCACCTATGCTGGCATCATTCGGGCCTGGGCTTTAGCCGAGGTCTCTTTCTTCTGCCTCACTGCAGCCCCCTCGTCTCTTAGTAAAGCCTTTGTTGATCGTGTGTACATGCCTCTCTCCCTGGCTTTAGCTGAGAGGGTGCTATCGGTAGGGTGCTGGTTTGAAACCCCACCCTGACATCGCCTGTTTTGCAGCTCACTGCCTTCTGTTTCTCAGTAACAACTGCAAGCCACCCTGCCCATGAAGTAAAGCAGTTTAGCTGGTTTCGTTTCCTATTCTCAATAGTCTATTTTCTGCCTTACCAGCGTACTATTCGTTATCCCAAAGCATTTAGTATTCTCAAATTAAACAGTCATCTGAACTGTCTGACTACTGGGCCCATGAGGATTTCAAGTGGCTTTTCTATTAATCAAAATTATGTTGACTGGCTGTATTGTTTTAACATTGCGCGTTATTATCTTGACTAATAAATGGAATTATCCGACAATACTCGTGTTATGCTTTGTACAAGAGTAGTCTATGTAGGTAATTGACTGGATAATATCAATCAAGTTGAAAACCACATGCAGGGGTAAAAATACTATGAAACTATTGGGATTACTACGAGTAGATAGAGTTAGTCTGCCAACTTAGGCGAATCTGGGAGGGGCAAGGCTTCTTATATTTCGACATTGGCTCCAGAAATGTACAGTATAGCGCCTGCATATTGAAAGAGAAAAACAAATTTATCGGTAAAGTTAAACGGGTACAATGTAAAATTTCATTTAAAATCGTGTTTTACTGATTTTTCTCCGGCTATTCTGGTTTTGTGATCACTTCTTGATGTTCTGAGTTGTATCTTCATGCCCATTAGTACTGATTTTTCTCCGGCTATTCTGGTTCTGGAATCGCTCCATGATGTTCTTAGTTGTATCTTCATGCCCATCAGTACTGTCTAGCACGTCAGCACCATTTTGTGGCTTGAAAATTGAACTAGATGTAACTCGTATAAGCATGGAAACGTAGGATGCGACAGTCATAACAGTAAAACTACCGGGGGGTTTCCGGAACGTAGCAACGCAGGCACACGAAATTCAACGAAGTCAGAGCTGATGCAGTCAGATTTGGTCGACATGCTGGTGAAATTTGGAGGCTTGGCAAGGCCGCATTGAGGCGCAGTGCTGTTTGGTGCACAGGGTTTTTTAATACACTAGCGCTTTGAATTTTTGAATACAATGCACTAAATCCAACCTTCTGGCAGTTGTTGAATGTCTCGACGGTCGGGAGGGCTGGCCTCTTGATTCTTGTTTGCAAAAGGGCACAACTAAAAGCTAGTCTGTGTTCTTAAATTTTGTGTGCTTGCGTTGCTCCGTTCCAGCGTAGGCGTTGCACAAATTTACCCTCTACAGTAGTTCAACGTGCGGAAAAATTGCTTGGTATTCCTACTGTTAATGCTAAAAACTGAGCTTTGACAGTAGGACGGCAGTAGACTCAGATTTTAAATGGTGTTAAGCAATGAGTAACAACAAACTTGCTTCAGTGAAATTAGCTTCCATTGTACTTTCAAAATGACTAGCAATCTTTGCTCCGTTGGGGAGGCAACTAATGAAGTGAAAACCTTTCCAAAGCCACTGGTTATAATAAAGTCTTATGTACATGTTTTACCACTAGTCGTTTTTAAAGTTTTTAAGGCAGGATCTTTATGCAAAAAACACTCCCCTAATATCACGCTCTCCCGCCAAGTTCAAGATCAAATGCGCTCGTTTAAACAGCGTTACTTGAGCTCCGTAATAATGAGTCCGTAGTTGCCGTCTGTGTTATCTAAATGTTCTACGCACTTGCAACTTCATCTACCCAAGCAGGAGGATAGCGAGATGATAACAGACAACTCGCTGATTATGGACTCGGTGGCCTCCATGCGCGCGGGTAGCAGCATTCTGACCATGTCGCTGGAGCCCGACTATGATGATAGAGTCAATGGCGGTCTCAGTCTGAAAGTTTTCCCTGCAGGCGCTTCTGCCACTGTCGATGCCCCGCCTGCCACCACGGCCGCCTCCTCTAGCGCCGCTGCCTCCGTGCCTGTTAACTCTGAACCTGTTAGCAGATCTACGCCTAAGCCCAGCAGTCTGACATTTCACCAGGCCACCACAGCGTCCATGGCCTGCAAGCCCGACAGGGATAAGGCGCAATTGAAAATGGTAGGCCTTAATTTCAGACTGTGTATAGACCAAGGGATAGCTATAGCTTGTCTGATTGAATAGCTGTATGGGCTTTCAATACTAATTAGTAATTCATGGGTGCATACGCCAACCCGCACAGTTTTGGGCCTGTCCATACAGCTCAGTACTGTTAACATGAGATTTCATATACAACTTTATATGGCTCTTAGTCTAGGTCACTGCCAGGAAATTATTGAGCTGAAACTCCAACTACCACCCAGATCCCAGTGGAGAGCTTCGGCAAGCGCTACGAGGTTCTGACTCGAAACCTGCGCCAGATGGGCGGCCGGCTGCTCATCGGACAGCGGCTGGACCGGGGCACCCTGGACTTTTCCTGCCAGTGCCGCTATTGCCGCCGGGTAGTGAAGCTGAGCAAACCGAAAGCCTACAAATTTAAGATTCACCTGCGCACCTGCAAGGAGCGCCGCAAGACTCCGTCAGATGGCGTTGAAACAGTCGCAGCAGGCAGCGCAGCAGCTAAGGATGCCGAAGAACTTGAAGCTACAGCTCCTGCTGCACAAAACCGACTGTCCGTGAGGCAGCAGCAAGAGGAATTCGAAGATGATGAAGAGGAAGCGGAGCATTCAAGTCTGGCTGCCTCGGAAACTCGGCCAGACGGTGGCGCCGACTCTCCATCGCCTCTGATCGACCTGCCGCTGGCATCTCAGGAAATTCCGGCCTGACAGAGTCTAGATCTCAATCAGGTGTCCAACTCACTTTTCCTAGGCTGTTTGCGTTTTGTCTGGCATTGAATTGGAACATCCTGGATCAAATTGGGTGTTCTAAACTTTGCTAGCTATTCCTTATTATTAAAAACACAGCTTTAGAGTACAAAATGATTAATCACAATAGTGCGTACCCAGCCCGGAAGGAACACCACGAGAAAACAGAGAAGCTCGTGCGAAACCAGGTATAAAAACCCTCAGCAGGCGGAGGGGGAGGGCCGCTGCACACAGGAGGGTAGAAACAAACACAACGCACAACCCCCACGCCAACCCGCGCACCCACAAAGGCGGAAAACCAGCCCCCGGGGGTACTAAAGCTGGTCTGGTCATCGGCACGCCTCAGAGCAAACCAAGGCATGGTGCAGAATTAACATGCTCTAAACAGAAGTTTGATGTGGTCTGGTCCTGGAACAGAATTCAGTGTGGTCCTGTCTTCAGCAGTCGAAATAAATGAGCTCTCAGTACCGGCATTAGCTTGCAACCAACCCGCCAGATGTAATCATTAGGAACAGGACCTTAGTCGACGGGTTGAGATAGCTAGGATAGACACGCTGGGGCTGTATTAGAATTTGACTCATTGTCGTGCTTCATTACACATTACTCATTAGTAATGAGTCATTACGCATGGCTATGCACTCTCGCGGTGGGCAAGAATGCCATACAGATATACTGCTTCTAAGAAAAGTCTGCCTGTGTTATTATTGTGTTGATATTTACATGTAGCTTTACAGATCAAATACAGTTTTATGTTCTGCCATGCATATTTTGATCTCTAACAGATTGGCGCAACTGAGAAAATAGCTTTATTGCATGTAAGCCACTAATTAATTATCTCCTTCTGCTGTGGCTCTCCTGATCTGTTATGCTATTTTTCACAGCCTAATAGAATTTTTATACTCCCTAAACTACCATTATCGCAGTGCAATCGCGGTCTTGTAAATTAGATACCTGCCTCTTTTTCCTTTCTGTTTTTGTTTCCATCTAGAAAACCTATTGGCAGCATTTTAGTTCACTGTTGACAGAAAAAATTAGTAAATTTTCCAATGTGTTCACTATAGGAATTCGTTTCGTGTGTGTCAGTGCCCTGACCCCCTGTCACGGAATTTTTCAAACTGAACTCCAATCTCTTTTATTCCGTTTCGTCTCTTACTCATAAAGCTTACTATTTTAACTGATGCTAATATATTATTGTACACTGGTGTTCAAATGGCTGTACACTTAGCTTGCTTGTCTTGCTACCCTGTGGAGCATTACTCTTGGTATGTTTTAATAAACGTCATATTTACTCATAATTCATTTCTCACCCTGGTTGCGGACAAGTCTTCTGATTCTATGCAGCACCTATCGGAACTGTTTTTATCTGCAAATAACTTGTACACTGATTGAGTTCCTATTAGACACTGTCAGTTGTCGCTATCTTCCTTCTCTGTCTAGTCATTAAACCTGCATGTCTGCATTCACCATTGTTTCTGGCTGGTAAGCCAGCAACTTATAAATGCCTGTTAATGCCTGCTTGGCTATGATGACCCTGTCTGCATTTTCACTATTTGCAGCGTATTCGCTTTAACCGAACTTGCAGTATCATTAACGTCTCGTATTCTGCCTAAATGTTCGGCGCGCTTGGGTTGGCGTTTTGTTCCGTATGCGTTACATGACATTTTTTCTATGTAATTTGCTTCATTTTTCTGCATCCGCATATGATTGAGCAGTCTGAGTTCTGGTGCGGGATGAACCGTTAAGCTGTTGATTTTGCTGAATATGATTGAGCAGTCTGAGTTCTAGTGCGGGATGAGCCGCTAAGCTGTTGATTTTGCTGAATATGATTGAGCAGTCTGAGTTCTGGTGCGGGATGAACCGTTAAGCTGTTGATTTTGCTGAATATGATTGAGCAGTTTGAGTTCTGGTGCGGGATGAGCCGCTAAGCTGTTGATTTTGCTGAATATGATTGAGCAGTTTGAGTTCTGGTGCGGGATGAACCGCTAAGCTGTTGATTTGGCTGAATATGATTGAGCAGTTTGAGTTCTGGTGCGGGATGAACCGCTAAGCTGTTGATTTGGCTGAATATGATTGAGCAGTTTGAGTTCTGGTGCGGGATGAACCGCTAAGCTGTTGATTTGGCTGAATATGATTGAGCAGTCTGAGTTCTGGTGCGGGATGAACCGTTAAGCTGTTGATTTTGCTGAATATGATTGAGCAGTTTGAGTTCTGGTGCGGGATGAGCCGCTAAGCTGTTGATTTTGCTGAATATGATTGAGCAGTCTGAGTTCTGGTGGGGGATGAACCGCTAAGCTGTTGATTTGGCTGAATATGATTGAGCAGTTTGAGTTCTGGTGCGGGATGAACCGCTAAGCTGTTGATTTGGCTGAATATGATTGAGCAGTTTGAGTTCTGGTGCGGGATGAACCGCTAAGCTGTTGATTTGGCTGAATATGATTGAGCAGTTTGAGTTCTGGTGCGGGATGAGCCGCTAAGCTGTTGATTTTGCTGAATATGATTGAGCAGTTTGAGTTCTGGTGCGGGATAAGCCGCTAAGCTGTTGATTTTGCTGAATATGATTGAGCAGTCTGAGTTCTAGTGCGGGATGAACCGCTAAGCTGTTGATTTTGCTGAATATGATTGAGCAGTCTGAGTTCTAGTGTGGGATAAGCCGCTAAGCTGTTGATTTTGCTGAATATTATTGAGCAGTCTGAGTTCTAGTGCGGGATGAGCCGCTAAGCTGTTGATTTTGCTGAATATGATTGAGCAGTCTGAGTTATAGTGCGGGATGAGCCGCTAAGCTGTTGATTTTGCTGAATATGATTGAGCAGTCTGAGTTCTAGTGCGGGATGAGCCGCTAAGCTGTTGATTTTGCTGAATATGGTTGAGCAGTCTGAGTTCTGGTGCGGGATAAGCCGCTAAGCTGTTGATTTTGCTGAATATGATTGAGCAGTCTGAGTTCTAGTGCGGGATGAGCCGCTAAGCTGTTGATTTTGCTGAATATGATTGAGCAGTCTGAGTTCTAGTGCGGGATGAGCCGCTAAGCTGTTGAATTTGCTGAATATGATTGAGCAGTCTGAGTTCTAGTGCGGGATGAGCCGCTAAGCTGTTGAATTTGCTGAATATGATTGAGCAGTCTGAGTTCTAGTGCGGGATGAGCCGCTAAGCTGTTGATTTTGCTGAATATGATTGAGCAGTCTGAGTTCTGGTGCGGGATAAGCCGCTAAGCTGTTGATTTTGCTGAATATGATTGAGCAGTCTGAGTTCTAGTGCGGGATGAGCCGCTAAGCTGTTGATTTTGCTGAATATGATTGAGCAGTCTGAGTTCTGGTGCGGGATAAGCCGCTAAGCTGTTGATTTTGCTGAATATGATTGAGCAGTTTGAGTTCTAGTGCGGGATGAGCCGCTAAGCTGTTGATTTTGCTGAATATGATTGAGTAGTTTGAGTTCTAGTGCGGGATGAGCCGCTAAGCTGTTGAATTTGCTGAATATGATTGAGCAGTCTGAGTTCTGGTGGGTTATTTTGCAGCAGACTGACGTTTTGTTGTAAATATTCGTTGCATAGCTAAACAATGCTTGTGTTCACTTTAGCCGATTTCTCTTGCACTTCAATGCGTGCTGCCCAAATTTACTGACCCAATCCATTGTTGATATCTACTTAGGTTCTTTTTTCTCTAAAGCTATCGCATAAGCGCAATAATTATATGTAACTGTGTCCACTTTTGCCAACATTTGGCTCTGTCTAGCAGCTCTAGACCAATAATGATATTCTAACTTGTATACACAATACGTGTACGCGTATATCTCTTGTTGCAGTCTTTTCTGATATTGAGATGATTGGGTCCCACAGGGGAGACTGCTGCCTGAATCTGTGCCCCATTCAGTACCCAAGTGGCCCGACTCATGGACTCTTGTACTTCGACGGTATTTCCGGAGCGAATTCTTCCGTGGGTACCGATTAACTAATGAGATTGATTAACTAGTACTTTAAAGCGGTATCTTGGGTTTTTTTATTTCACTGAAGCTAATTTACTTCCAGTAATACTGCATTGGCATATTGTACGACGTAATATCGTCCATAAGATAAGTGCAACTCTGAATCGTCGGATGCCAACATGCCAACAAGTCGACAAATTCGTCCCGAATGCTCATTTACATGAAAAGTGCTATAAATGTACATGCAGACCCAAGTGAGCAAGGCCAAAGGAGCACATACATTTATGAATAAACTTATCGGGTGGCGGCACATAGAGAAAGCACGGCACAGCCCGGAGGTGACTGAAAGCTGACATCTGTTCAAGGATTTTTAAGGTGATTAATAAGTTTAAAAGGACTTCGCGTTTAGAAAGCTTTGCTCGTTTGAGTTTCTAGCTTAATTTAATGTTTACGTGCACTAGCTAGCTCCTAATATTTTATTTAAACCGCACTGCACTGCCCTGCTTTGTTGCAGCGCTATGCTCGTAGCAAGGACAACAAGGCAATTATTATTATGTTTAAAATAATGACAAGACCAATTTAACATGAAAAATCGATTAATGCGTCGTTAGAGCAGCATGTAAAGCACAAAATAGTGTGATTAGAACTTTCTCTGACACTGTTAAGAGACCCATGCAATCACTGTTTTAGTGTTGAAAATCGTGAAATTTCCTATATCCGTAGTGTATTTTCTCATGAAACCTGCCTTTAAAACTATTTCTGAACGAAAAGCTTTATGAATAACTATTTCTGAACGAAAAGCTTTATGAATGGTCGATAGAGCAATAAGAATTAAGGCACAACATATCACAAGATGAACACTGGATCTGCCTCCCCTACTCTCCTTGCATGGATAAATCATGGATGAAGCATCCATGATGCCATGTATGGATCATACCTGAACATGTATGGAGCCATACCTGATCATACATGGTTCCACGTAAACTTCATCCATGGTTACTTTCCATCCATGTACATTGATGTATGATTTTAAATATAATTTTCCTTACTACACTACTGTTAGTAGAACGCAATGTTTGCGTAGGTTCATTTTAAAGCTGAAATTTTCTAAACAAATTCGGCAGCATCTTTAGTGCTGCTGAGAAATATGTTTCCATTCCCTTATAAATCACTTTCAAAACAAAAAAGTATCAGAACAAATACTTATGCAATTAAATGTAGAAGTAATTGAAAACTCGTATGATGACCATTTCGAGACTTATATTATTAATGATAATTAGGCATAATTCATTTCAAAGTACTGTAAGAAAAAATAAGACAGCTCAGTCTCAGAGAGCTTTAAAATACAGAATGGACAGAATTTGACGCATTTCAAGGTACTGTAAGAAAAAATAAGACAGCTCAGAGAGCTTTAAAATACAGAATAGACAGAATTTGACGCATTTCAAGGTACTGTAAGAAAAAATAAAACAGCTCAGAGAGCTTTAAAATATAGAATAGACAGAATTTGACGCATTTCAAGGTACTGTAAGAAAAAATAAAACAGCTCAGAGAGCTTTAAAATACAGAATAGACAGAATTTGACGCATTTCAAGGTACTGTAAGAAAAATAAAACAGCTCAGAGAGCTTTAAGATACAGAATAGACAGAATTTGACGCATTTCAAGGTACTGTAAGAAAAAATAAAACAGCTCAGAGAGCTTTAAGATACAGAATAGACAGAATTTGACGCATTTCAAGGTACTGTAAGAAAAAATAAAACAGTAAATTTTACTGAACAGTCAATAAATAGAATTAGCCGAATTCGGTACGCATTAAGGGCAAGGGCCGACTAATCCTTTACGAAACGAAGTTAATGCTGCATTAGTCAATTATTTGCGCACAGAAACTTGGAGATTTTGAATATGGAGAGATCGGACAAAGAGAGGTAACGGTGGGAGTCTGAGAGGGAGGAAGTTGGGCATCTGGAAAGTTATTCTGATTCCCTGATGGTTTTATCTTGGTCATGGAGCATAATTTTATTTTCTGCCAGACTTTGCAGCATTAATAATAAAATAATCGGATCTAAGGTACGGACACATACTCGTACCTTTTTAATCATGTTCAAACTCTTTGAACAATGGCACAGCGCAATAACAGTCTTTGCTGAACGATTCTACTGGAACAGCGATGCAGGGTCGATCGACCTCTGAAAAATTAACTATACGTTCGCGTCTGGCCGATCTGGGCGCATTAGACAGGGATATCAATACAAAATTGAATGTCGAAGACTTTTTGAACATGGATTCCAGCAATGCTTTCCAATTAAGTAAATCGATGGGGAAAGTTGCTGCTGGTACTCGTAAAACAAAATCAAACAGCGAACCAATGGGATCCAAAATTTGCACTCGAATAGTATTAGGCTCGAGGAACTCTGCAATAGTGCAGATTTCGCCGGACTTCAATTGGCAAAGATGGTTAGAATTTTTCGACGCACAAGCTGAGCTTGTCGAGAAAAAATGTCCATTAAAATAAGCAAGTGAGTTTCGAAGAATACCATGTGGCCTGGATGGCTCTAAAGATATAGAGTTAACTGCATCCACTACAATAGAGTCCTTAACACAAGAAAAGTAGTGATGTAGCAACTTTTGAAACAAAAACTTGCGAACAAGCTGTGGGCCAAATGACACAGTTCCGCATAAGAACTTTTTGAACATGCCAATGGAGCTCTCAAATGCGAACATAGAATAATTAAATACAGGTCCGTACAATTCGTACTGTTCAGCCATATGCAAAAGCAGGTGGAAATTAAGGCGGAGTACTTTCGGTCCGAATATTTGCTGAGCATTGGAGATAAAAGCTTTGCATAGCTTTTCGATATCAGTCTTATTTGATTGGGGGCTATACAACATGTGATAAATAAGAACTAAATTAGTTAACAGCAGTTTCAATGGAAAATGCGAAATTCTCTGCAAAAACGTAGGAAGAAGAAAGTATAGCGCAAAGTTTTTAAAATGCTTTGCTTTCCAATCTGAAAAGCCTTTAAAATTTGTGTTGATTGTGATGCTAGAAGGAGTTATAGATTGACGAATACAATTAGATATGAAATCCATGCAATTAGCTGAGCAAAAATACAACTCGCGCCTGTTTGCAGGTAATGACAGCTCTTCTAGTAGATACTTGGTGTGGCCTTCGAAAAAGCAGTGTAAACTGTCAATAGGATTGCAGCTGGGAAACGGAACATAGTCTAACAAGCAACTGCGCATCTTTACGCCAAAAACAGGCCGATTTCGAATTTGTGCGAGCCGACAGTGTTCAAGATGGGAAGATGGGTTTCTCAAAGGAAACAAGTAGCCTTCACCATAGCGGAAGATCCAGTTTTTACCTTTCTCGGATACTTTAAAGCTCTCACCTGGGTGCAAGCACCTAGGACAGCTAAACGCACCATTGTACTGGTGAATGCAGAAGAGCTTAGCAAGAGCGGGCAAGTCACAAACAAAGAGTGTGTAATGGACATGAACGGTGTATTCCGAGAATATAAACTGTTTTGGCAAATTGTTCATAATTTCAGACAGAAAAGACTGGAAATGCGGGACTGCCTTCGATGAAACAAGAGCAATTAGAATTAAATTTGCAAAGCGTTGACGGATGTAAACAGGAAGGTTTAGAAGTTGAGCCTGAAATGGCCAAAAGCTACTCTGAACAGATTCAAAAAAATTGGCGCCATCAGCTGAGATTAGAAGATGCAAGTGAAGCGACTTGCCAGAAGATAGGCTTAAGCCTTGTTCTTTAACTATTTTGGAATTCAAAACGTCTGTGTTTTTATCCTTTTGCAATTCTTGCTCATACTGCAGAATAGTTGAAGTGTGGCTGCTTAAGATAGTCCGCAGCTGTGGAACAATATTGAGCTGTGTCACAGCAACCTTTGACTTTGGGGAATGAACCTGACACTGGCTTTTGCATTCTGGGCAAAAGCCAAATTCAGACACGTCACTATCATCAAGAGGGCAAGTATCTTGAATCAATGATTTGAGCAACTTGACGCTATTTGGAAGAGCTAGAGAATCTCTACTAAAAATAGAAAGTAGCTTCAGGAGTCTATCAAGAGCAGCCTCTGAAACTCCGGAAGTAATTGCCCACTGAAAAATCAGAGCCGCCTGCACACTGGGATCTGAGATGGAAGCCAAATTCGCTAAGCTATCTGAACTCTCCTCAAGCACAGGCACAGCATTGTTTTCACCAATAAAAGTTTCCACAGCGTCAGGACAGCTGTGCGAGTGCGTTACACCGGCTTCGCTTGAAATTGAACTCCTATTACTTGTAGAAAAACTATTTGAGGGAGAAGAAATCGCCTGACAAGAGTAGGCTGAGTAATTAGTAGAAAGAGAGTGCTCAGATTCTGATTTACTAGACATAAAAATAGCAATTCAAATATTCAAAAGTTACTAGAATTTTTTCCGCAATTCACGGTCCCATTCGCCTTGAGCGGGAAATGGAATCCCCTGACTCGGGTCCAGAAGCAGCAGTTGAAGTTCGCTTTCTCGCCCGTGTCTCCTCCCTGGCCAGCTGATTGAGATGGTCTCGTACAGACTTCCAGATTTCGTGGAAGTCGTAGCCAGATGTTCGATAGCACAATTGAAGCAAACCTGAAAATTCACGAGTATAGTAAAATATTTTTACAATAGACATTGTGTACTGTGTTTATAGTAGAAATAGGCTAAATTTAAAAGGAAGTTGATTTATGATGCTAATCATTAAATAGGTCAATGGGATGTATTGAACTTTAGAACTATTTTTCCTCAATTTCTTTTATCTCAGACCTAAATGTGTTTTTTTAGAAAATATCCCAAGTATTGGATTCAGATCATTTAGCATTAATTAGCCTAAATTGCTTTATAATAAAAAAATTGCACAAAACTGTGAAAAAATTATATATATATATTTACGTTGAAACTCTGTCACATGCTCAGATGGAGCAGGCCTTCGGGAACTGCGAGCACCACAGGATGAATCGATTATATGCTCAAGCAAGTAGCCTTCGCCAAATCGCAGCTTGATATACCTTCGGAGGAACACCTTAGGATCGTTGCAAAGAATTGAAGACAGCTCAGCTAGGGAACCATCAATGCACCTAAATTCCTAAAAAATGTTATTATATAGTAGAACTTTTATACTACAGACGTGATGCTGCTGATGCTAAGAAAAAACTGACATACCTCATTTTGGTATTCTTTAATTGTTAGCATTCCACCAAAGTTGTCATCCTTTTTTAAAAGTCGGCATATCCTTGCAGCAAGACGCTTCTCAAGAGAAAGCAACTCGGATTGAATGAACAGTTTTAGATCTAGAGTAAGATATATGCTCATATATAAAAATATGGTGATTTTGATTTTTAATAATGTGATTGTATCATATTAAAAAAATAAAATTATACCTTTCATTGTTGCATCCGATTCACTGTTTACTATCTGTACCCCTCGGAGGGGTTGCACTTCTTGAATTGCACCTAGTGATAAAAAAGGCTTATTGCTACAAAAATATTGACTCATTTGGTATTTGGTTTTCAATTAGGTGTAATAGAATATACAAACTTGATTCCAAGAGGCCTGTGGCACGAGCTTGCTCATTTTCAACCAAAGATGCCTCTCTCTCAAATGCAGAAATGGCTTTTTCTAAAAAATAATAATTAATCAAATAATACAACAAAAAAACAAATTGCAAACAATTAATAGTTCATATATATTGCAGTTTTACCCATTGATTGAGTAGCTGGTATCGCCAAATTTGGTTCGCCACTTTCACTATCCACTTCATAAAGCTCGTCAAGTAGTCCATGCTGATGACAACTAGAACTTGAAGCAACCTGCTTTGAACTAGATGACCTTATTGTCCTTACATTTGCAATGCCAGCTTGGGGATCTTTCATTGCAAAAAGCTCAATAGCTTGGCTAATCAATGAATCAGTATTTTCAGCCTCACTAACCAAGTTGGAAAGTTGGTTCATAGTTGAAGCCATTTGCCTTTCACTACCTTTTGCCACAAGTGTAGCAGAAAATAGTTTGCCATACATGCGTAAAAAGACTTTAGTCCCCTAAAATATAATTTAATAAAGTAATATTACATTTGTAGTTGGAATAATTTGTTTTAGAAACCATGTACTCAATAACAAAATATTATGCATATAAATCCAACTTAAAATCTTACTTGTGCAAGTTCCAACTTTTCATCATTAGTTATTGTACTTGGCCAATAGGGAGACCCAAATGCAATGGTCACATATTGCTCATCATGGCCAACATTGTGAAGAATAAAGCAGAAAAACAATGCTGAATTGTCATTTCCAAATTTAGAAGTACTTTTTGTCTGCTTTCGAAGAGGCCTAGAATTAGATGCACTTAATCCAATATCATCCATAACAATTTGTTCTGAAAAAGTTTCACAAGGAGATAAGGTTTGAAGAATCAATCAAGAGGCCAATGACAAACCAATTAGAATTGTATATAAAAAAAATTTAATGTAGGGACCCTAGGCCCCTATGATTTTAAATAAAAATTATAATATAAGGCCTAGGCCCTATATATAGGCCTATAATTATAAAGTTGTGCCATTGTGGATTTTCTGATACAAAGTAGACAATATTAGGCCTAATTGGGCCTAGTCTAGTCTAGTTTTGATTATAGACTGTATATTAGATACAAAGGACATGAAAGGTCTCGAAATTAAGTACCAATTACCATAATATACTATTATTTTTTATTATTTTGAAACTGTCAGCCTACCATGTGATTTTTATCATTAGGCTATGGCCTAGGTCTAGGATGCCACTTTAGACTAGGCCTTTGGCTTTGGTTAGGCCAACCTATCATTATAAAAATGCAGCAAAATATCATTCAAAAATATACATCTAACCCCTATAGGTTATCTTTGCATCCCAAATATAATATATAATAGGGTTTCTATTTTCTAATATATCTACAAATACAATTTTCACTGAAGGAGTGAAGATCAAAATTAGCATGTCAAAAAACCTTACAAGCCACCGAATTTTAAAACTAGTTAATGAAGACAAAGTCTTTTCGCCCCAGTGAGCTTTGGGGTTGGAATTTTATAATACCTAGTCAAGTGTTGTATCGATTATTTAAAGACTTTCAAGGCATTATTAACGCTGATGCTCCTAATATTTTGCGTCGTGTCATACATAAAGTTAGCCTAATAGATAAAGTAGGGCGAGAGTTGTAAAATGTCTCTAACGTCAAATGATTTATAGGAAGGGAATTAGGGATGTCGATTCCCCAGGGAATTATCTTATCGGGGACCCCGGTGAAAAGAAAAAATAAGTAAAAACGGCGGATCACTTAAATTGTAAGTGGAATTTTTTAAACTTTGATTTAAGCTTTGTACTACATGTTCAAGGCGCAGGGGTAAAAATTTTAAACAATGTTTTTTTAAACTGTATTTGACAATGTGGCATCACGAAATCGTGCGCGCACCTTTATCGGAAAAGTGCATTTGTTGGAATGCATGCTAAACAGCTACGCTCGTGAGAGGATAATTAATGAATGAGACTGTTTTTATAATCGGAATTTTATTTCTTGCATATATATGTAAATCACCATTTTGTCCTTGTCTAATAGGGAGTATATGTATGACACCCCCCTATGCGTCAGTGCCTGACGCATGACGCAGCGCTGCGCCTGCGTCAAGCCGTCAACGCAGACCAGCACAGCAGTCACTAGTCAGTAAGGCTTCTTTTTCCTGACGGGTTTCTTTTCTACGTGCAATTTGCTTGATTGAATGACTTATTAGTGAAAAAACAATCAAACGTGTGTTGTGTTTCAAATTATACATGTAATGCATTGAAATAAGCAATTATGCGGTAAAAGAGCATAGACAGAGTTTCAATCAGCTTTCTGTGAATCAGTTTCTTATTTTAATGGCAAAAATTAAGTTACAAATGCATTTTTTCATATTTTTTCTCCCCAGGGTCCCCGGTTAAATTCCCCGGAGAGTATTCCCCGACAAGCTCCCCGGGGAGCACTCCCGGGGTCAACATCCCTAGAAGGGAAACTACGAGCATAAGTTCTGCAACACATATACAAGTAGCTAAGCATTAATAGACGCACTGCACCGATAAAATGTAATGGAATTGCTCGAATCACCGACACCAAGACCCATAAAACTGGAGAAACTGGCAGGATATAGTAGATACATGTAGGTCAGAATCAGAAGTGATCATGGGTGGGTGGGTCAAGTGATCATGGGTTCGACCTCGATTGTATTATTCCTTCTTAATCTTATGCAATTAATTGTAAATTAGGTATGAAGTAACAGTAATTATCCTTGACCATGCTAGAGTAAAGACAAGTCAAAGTCAAGTTAATAAAAATAGACACACAGTGTAACAATAACAATGGTTTTTAGAGCCATTTTTCTTGTCTGTGTTTGTCTTTGTACATACATGTACATTTGGGAAGACTTATCTGGACCCAATCCCTTCTTATTCTACATGTACGCTGTTTTGGGTATGGGGGTTAGAGTTGGGCCGTCTGACACCCCCTCCCCCCCTACCATAGTGGACTGGAGAGAAAGAAGCACATGCTATCGCTATTGGCTAGCCTGTCGTTCTCTTTTTCTTTACCTTCTGTCTTGTGTAGCGTACACTATCCAATGCACAAGGCCCAACTTTCCACTAAAGGAAGGTTCATATAGTCCGCCCATGGGCTTCCTCTTGCTTTCGCGTACACTCAAGGCCACTCACTCTCAACACCAGCCACTAGAGGCTTGTTTTAAATAATCGATCGATAATATTAAATGTACACTTGAAAGCTTGCTTTGGATCCTAGCAGAAGGGGGAGAAAGTGGCCAAGGCCACCACACCCCACAAGGCAGGCAGGCCGGCCCGAGTGCGATAACGAATGACAAAAAAATAGAAAAGTACAATTTACACATCAACTTTCAATACAATAAATACAATAATAGGTACGGTATTAATGACAGTGTATTTTCGCACAAAGTAGCTACGTTCAAACCACCAGCACGTAAACAGCTAAAATTTCACTGTTTATGAAATTTTATAAAATTTAACACATCATTTTAGATATTGAAAACTTTTAAAGGAGGGTATTACTGTTGCATGTGACTATAAAATCGTGGTAGGTATAGCTGATGATGAAACTGGTGATTGGTATCTAGCTTTTTTGATAACTTAGCCGGTTAGACCCCGAAATAGCTATTGTAATTTGTAACGCTGGAGCCAAATACAAATACAATGGAGCAATTAGTTTCTCTCAAATCTGTCTCTGCCAGTGCCAGTTTAGTCCATAGTAAGTAACCAAAGTAAAATACCCATTAGTGGTCCCGTTTCTAATGTTTATAAATATTAAGCTTCAGTTTACTTTTGGCACAGTATGCAATTTTGAAAATTCACCCTAATAACGGTTTGCACCAGCAGGAAAGCAACTATTTTGTTGTTGGAAATCGGATTAAGCAGTCAAAAGAGTGTATTTCTATGAAAAAAGGTACTTTTTTCCATTTTTTCAAATATTTAAACAGGTTTCGCTCTTTCAATAAAAAAATCATCGCAGTACCTTAAAGTACAGTTAGTTTGGAATTAGATGACGGCGTTGAATTGTTTCTTCCATATTCCAAAAATTATAATGAGCACTTTTCCTCAAATCAGTTTGAGATCATGATTTTTAGTCTTTCGTCGATAACTTTCTGATTTCAAATGTTTAAGAATTGAAAACTTCCACACTTGTGTATCTTTGAATTGCGCATCAATTGGTGCATAGTATGTATGCTTAACTATTAGCAGTATAGAAAAAAATGCAAAAAACTGTAAAAGTACATTTTCAATTTTTGCATTTTTTGCAACCAAAGTGCCAACTTTTTGATACAATTGAAAAAAAACAACCCAATAATGTTATGCATCTTAGTAAGGCGCACCTATAACCCTCGAACATTTTTAGCTCGAGTTTTAATGTGCATGAGGAAATGCACTTTTGTAAAGACATAATCTTAAGACAAACATTTCAACTGAAGCCTGTTCCTTTTCTCCGCAGTGAATCCATACAAAACTATACTCGTTAAATAGATCAGATTCTTCTCTTTAAAATGACACCTCACTTGTGAAATTCGCACTTGTAGTTTTGAAGTTACAGCAGTTTTTGTGAGATTTTTCTTGTCATTTTTTCGATGCACACGTCTCATATTATTATATTCGTCACAAGCCAGACCACCCAATGCGCTTCGCATTGGCTGGCTGTTTGTTCCTCATGCTCGGCACTTTGTGCCTCGCGCGTTCGCTCCGCTCACCCCACAAACCCAAGGACACGCGCTTTGCGCGTGTCCTTGGGTTTGTGGGTTTCGCGGAGCTCACTGGGAACTAGCTACCAAAAGTGGAACTGGAAGTATATAGCTAAGAAAAAACATAAACATAAACATAGCACATAGTGACACATAATGAAATGATGACAACATGCAAGAGTGACAGAGTCCTCTTAGAAAGGAAAAATAGGCCTAGTAATTTATGTTTATGGGAAGTTAAGTCCGTAATTAACTAAACCGAAACAAAATGGCCAACAAAATTGCTGGTAATATATTCAAAGCAATTTGTAGGTGAAGATTTTAACAAATTTATTAAACTATTTTTTGTATTTACAATTTCGCTTTTATTAAATATATTTAAAACTTTATTAGATATACATAAAATAGCCTGAAATTTTTTATAAGCTTAGTTATTTATTTTCCCGTATGAACTCCCTGACATGGATGATTTTACCATGGAAAGTTTTAAAAATCCATGCATGAAAATACCATGAACATGCATGATTTATCAATGGATCATGGATCATAGATGATTTATCCATGATAAGAGAGTAGGGTCCTATCAAAAGCAAAAACAAATTTTGTGCTGAAAAATTAAAACCTCCTATCTCTGTAGTGTATTTTTGGCGAAAAGTTACCTTCAAAACATTTACCATAGATTTCGAGTGTTGCGTCCTATATGTTACTTTGAGTAGTCCTTGGCCCGTAGCTGCCTACCGTTGTACTGTGGTAGTGGGACTAGCTGATACTTTGTGTTTCTGTTTGGGGCGTCTATTTGAATGGCTCTTTGCATCTGCCGAAGTTTTTTGTACATGTATCTACCCGTCGAGTGCATGGCCCCACTCGTAGCCGAGTTTTTACGAATTCCAATAGATGGTCCTTTATACTGTGCCACGCAAGCTCCGCGTTTTACTGTGCCAACAGCGCGGTGGTCACGCTGTTGGTCCCGCGGAGGGCCGAGGCTAAAATTCCGCCACGGATGGACCATGCGATGGACCATGTCCTGCAGGATCAATTTTTTCCTTTTGACTTCTAATATACATCATGTGGTAAGCAGGCTCTATTAATGTACATATTCTTTCTCATTTTCTCAGTTTTTTATCTTAATTTGTATTTTAATACCACTGCACAGGCCATGCAGTCATTATATTTGCAGAGCCATTTTATTTGCGCACTGGAGCCTCCTGTACACGTCGGCAGACGACCGCAGCCGGGGCGGTGTCGGCGTGCAGATCGGACCGCGCCTTCGGCAGAGCGTGCACTGCGCTTCGCTGTCCCCGCGACTGATGCGGGTCGACCAGCGCCTGCGCGCCTTCTGCATCCGGCTGTTCTGTGCGTATGCACCCACCGCTGCTCACCCCGAGGAGGCTCGTGCCTTCTTCGACTTCCTGGCTGGGCAGCTGGAAGAGGTGCCAAACCGCGACACGCTGGCGGTGCTCGGAGACCTGAACGCAGTTCCGCGGCGGTCCGAGTGCTCACCCTTTGTCGCGGGACGCGAGAACAAAGGTTTCATGAACCGCGTGCTCGCCGGCGCTTCTGCGACCACTGAGTGGACCGTCGAGCACATCGTGCCGATCCCGAAGAAGGCAGGGACAACGCGGAAAGAAGACCACCGCGGGATCTCACTGATGTCCTGCACCACGAAGCTCTTCAACCGGCTGCTGCTCGATCGTCTGCAGTCGGTGCTGGACGGCCATAGCTGCGGTACGAGCAGAACGGATTCCGGCCGCAACGCGGCACAGTGACACGACACAGATCCTTGCACTCCGCCGCGCCGTGTCATCGAAGAGGCGCGCATCCGCCAGTCTACGCTGATCACATTGTCTTCGTTGACTTTCGAAAGGCGTTTGACTCGGTGTTGAGAGCCGCGCTCCCCTTTGTCCTTCGAGCCTACCGGGGTACCCCAGTAGCTAATCGACGCTGTCATGGCGCTGTATCGCGACACTCAAGCTGCTGTGGTGACGGCGGACGGCTTGATACTTCATTAGGAGTTCTGCAGGGCGATACGCTGGCGCCGTTTCTCTTCGTGTTGCTGCTGGACTGGGTGCTTTGGACCGCACTCCCCTCGGCTGACGACGGCTTCCTGCTACGCAGACGCATCGGTCACCGCCACGGCGAAAAGAGCCTGAGCGTGCTTGGCTACGCCGACGACCTCGCCTTCCTGTCCTCGTCCGTTGAAGGCGCCCAGCGCCAGATCGACAGGTTGGTCGAGGTGGCATCGAGCATCGGACTGGTTGTCAACACGCTGAAGACCGAGATGCTGACTGTGCCGGCCGACATCCCAGCGGACCTGACATGCCGCGGCAGAAGGGCAGACGACCACGCTTGCACGCTGCCAGCGGTTCGCCTACCTTGGCGGTCTGGTACCCCACGTGGACGAAGACCTCCGGCAGAGAACTTGCCTGGGCTGATCCGGAAAAAGAACTTGATCCGGGCCGTCGTCCAGTCCGAAGCGCTGCGCCCGACCGTCAGAGGGCTCGGCTGTGGCAGGCGCGCGGTGGTCGAAACCATCCTGCTCTACGGTCGTACAACGCCGAGACGTGGACGCTGATGGCTACGCTGGAGCGGCAGCTGGACTCGGTGCACTCAGGGCTGCTCCATGCGGCCTTTCGAGCTGATAAGAGCTTCGGGACCGAGGCCCGTACGATCGGGCCAAGCTGCAGCGCCCGTCATCATCCTGCGCCGGCGGCGACTACAACTGGCGGGCCACGTGATCCGGGCCGAAGGCTACTGCCCCCAATCTGTTCAGGACATCCTGCTGCTCACGCTGCAGGGCCCACTCAGGCGGGCTCAAGCCCAAACCCGTCGATACGTGGACTGCCTCCTACGCGACGCCGGGGCGCCCGACACTGCCAACGGGGCGGACTTCGTCCGCTCTCAGGCTCTGCGGCGCGCCATCTGACGCACCCTGCTTTGTGACTTTGCTTGCGGGGCTGCGTAATTTGTTGTTGTTGTTTGTTGTTTAATACCTTTAATTATTTTTCACTCCTTAATGATCTCATCTCAACTTTCACTTTTCCCACAATACTTAACTTCTGCTAAGCGCTAGCGCGACCCCGCAACCGCGGCACTGCCGAACATCAAATGGAAGTCGCGTATGATAAATATGCATACATTTGATGGGTTTCGACCTTCCGGCCCCCTTGTGGGGGAGCCTTTGGGCCTTGGGTCTCAGAAATAAATCAATTAGAGTCCTGGCCCCCCACTCCTGTCAGATGGTCAGCCCCATGGTAGCTTGATCGTGTGGCGAGCAGCCTAGGTCCTATAGCTAAGAGAGGGACAGCGAGAGACAAGCAGGGAGAATTTTGAAAGTAGAAATTAGTTAATCCGCAGATTAGCTAACTCGCTGCCACCAGCCCGTGCGTCCAGGCTCACCACACCGGGACTCTCGAAATCGGGCTTCCGACTAGAAGGTGCACTTACCTGCCAACTAGTGTCTTTTTGCTGTCAATCTCGAAGTCATAGCCGATGATAAGGGACACTGCTGGGACTAGATCGCATTGGCCATGCAGGTACAGAGGGGACTTGTGCAGGGGATCCTTGCGGTGGCGAGTCTATGGGGTAGCTACATGTACTATTACATTGCTAAATACGAAGATATGTACTTTTGGCCTTCAACGCGCCAACTAGCCTCTCATAGCGCTGATGATAGGCTAACTCGAACTTCAGAAACCGCATGATTCATTACCCGAGCCGCTTGGCGAATCTAGAGTGCACAGAGTACATCTCTGGAGCCGATTCTGCACTATTGGCAATTTCGCTAACTGATTTGATAGATTGATCGACTGAGAATTGCCTTGCCATTGGTCTACTGTGACCGGCGCCTATACTAGCTTAGCTATTCATCCGAGCCATCGGCGAACAAAGAAATAAAACCGATAAAAATAACTGTCAGATTTAACCTTCTCCTCAGATCACTTCACACTTCAGATTGAATTGGAGTTTTAGACTACTATAGCAGTATTATTGAATGACTTCTGCCTCAGCAACAGCACTACTGAACAAAAAGAGCAAAAGTGTGCGCCTAATCCATGCAGCTACTGAACAGGGGACAGATAAGGAATCACCCAATCAAGCAAGTCTAGGCAGCCTCTCACCCAACCAATCAGAAACTCAACGGCCGGAGACCAGGTAATCCACAGTGACCGAATCGGCTTAGTGCTTCGCAGCTGTAGACCCGGGATGGTGCTGATGTCACGGTCTTCGCAGATAGCTAGCAGGTGATGCTCTTAACTTTGATGTTCGCTGCTGATGACCGGGGGGACTCGTCCTTGATGATGATGGGGGAGGTCGCAATCCGGGGATCAAGAAACGACGGTCGCGCTCCGGGATGTCTCAAGCTAGGCTAAGGTCCCAGGAGGAGTTGGTCCAAGCGGGCCAAAAACACCGGTTTAAATAGCCGCCAATTGGACCGCAGTTTGTTATAATGGAACACGTCGATTCTGATTGGCTGAGCCGATTTGTTAAAATGAGCGCCGAATTTTCTGATTGGCTAAGCTTGTTGCTACCCAGAATCATGTGACCGGGAGATCCTATCAGTTCCCACAGGGTCGTAAAAACATGACAGGTGCGGCCATAAATCAATCAAAATCGCAACAAAATGATTTATGACTTTTCGCGTAGGATTGACAGAAATTAATGAAAAAATATACACTATAGAAAGCTCTTATTAAATAGAAAGTGAAGATAATGAAGAGAAATCACTAATCGCTAATCCCAAAGTACTTTTAGGGGTAAAACGCATAGCTGTCAAAGCTGTCACACGCTTGAGTGAACACGAACAATAGGCTCTGACCTCATAAATCTTGATGGCCTGTCAAAATGATGAGAAACAAGCTACCGCCCGCATCCTCTCAGACCATCTGGCGCCCGCCTCAACACTGAGTGAGGCACAGGTGGCTGTCAGACCAGCTTTGAAAGCGATGATTTATGGCCCAAAAAGCTGCGCCTATGTTATTATGACTACTAGTATGACCAAACATTATATCTAGTATATAGATTCTATGACAATTTCCAGAAATAGGATAAAAATGCTCATTGCCCACTGTTAGTAGGCTAGTAAGCTTAGAGCCCATGTGCTAGCGCGGGATTTGGAAAGTGCGTCCTCATCACATTTACATGTAAATAATAAGCCACATTTATTACATGTACGCAGCTCAGTTCGTTATACCGAAGTCCGTACGTCTTGTCGAGTTCTTCGCGGTGCATGGATCCAGAAATTTTTGTAGGGGCCAAATAAGCAAAAAATGAAAATACTTTCCCCGGAACCCCTTAATTACAGTGCATGTATATGCATGCCCAGCCTCAGCAAAAAAGGGGCGCCCCCCCCCCCCTGGATCCGCCGCTGCACTGAATTCTTTGCCTGTCGACAGGCAGTCGCTATTAAAAACGACTTTTACAACTCTTCGAAATTGCTTTTTGCTCTGAGAAATACGCGGTAATTTCGGTGATGGCAGTTTCACGCGACTTACAGTAGTAGACAGTAGTATACAGTATTGACACAATCAATTTTCAACTATTTTGACACAATCGTGTAAAATTTCGAGTCTCAAAGTCAATCCTGAACGGCGCTATGCACTTTTAAAGTTAGTCTGCTTTTTTCAGCGAGACAGCCACCCCAACCTCCGCCCGCCTGCCTCTCCCGATCTGGGCCCAGATGTGTAAAAGGGTTTCAAAATTGACTAACTTTCAGCTGCCATAAGTTTGCTCCACGTAAAGCGATTGACTTCAAACTTGACACAATTCTTCATTGACTCATTCTCTGTCTAAATGTAAAGTTTCAACTCTGTAACTCAACCGAAAAAGAAACTGTAAGCATGTGAAGTTTGTCTGCTTTTTCTGTTGTTTGTGCCACTCACTCACTCATTCCCCAGAGCCAGACGAAGGGTCAGGCGATAGGGCTCAATGTACATAGCGAATGTACAGTGTTTTGGAATAACTTTATTTATAACCTTCTCTGCACCCCGAGAGTGGAGAGGCTACGTTTAGCCATAACAGTTTAGTGAGAAACTAGCAATCTACGCCCCCCGTTGGGGAGCCAAAGAAATGCAATACACGTTTTTTTAATAAGCTACATGTATCCTTGAAATCTTAAAAAATCTCCTGTCAAACCTTGTTAGCCTTGACATGTCAGTTATCCCCCCACAAGCTTTAACATATCAACTTCCCCCCTTGACATCTCAGCAATGCCCCCAATAAGCCTTGGAAATCTAAAAATATCTGTCAACCTTCTAACCCTAACCCTAGCCTAACCCTAACCCTAACCCTAACCCTAAAGCATTGAAATTTCAGTAATTCTCTCTAAGAGTCATTATAGCACTACTACAGCATTACAGGGGCGTAGCCAGAGGGGGGTCAAGGGGGGCCGTGGCCCCCCCATAATCACCAACTCTGGCCTTGGCGCCCCCCCCTAAAAGAAACTGGCGCCCCCCCCCTAAAAGAAACTGGCGCCCCCCCTCCTAAAAGAAACTGGCGCCCCCCTAAAAAAAACTGGCGCCCCCCTAAAAGAAACTGGAGCCCCCCTTAAAGAAACTGGCGCCCCCCCCTCCTAAAAGAAACTGGCGCCCCGTATAAGAAACTGGCGCTCCCCCCCTAAAATAAACTGGCGCCCCCCTAAAAGAAACTGGCGCCCCCTAAAAGAAACTGGCGCCCCCCTAAAAGAAAATGGCGCCCCCCCTACAAGAAACTGGCGCGCCCCCCTATAAGAAGCTGGCGCCCCCTAACTCAAGGCCCCCCCCCAAACAAAATTCCTGGCTACGCCCCTGCAGCATTATAGCGATTCCTTGCAAGCCTCAACATCGTAGGGATTCCCAAATGAATCTCTTAACTTCGACATGAAGCTTCTTTTATTTTTTACATTACGCTTTTTTATCAGCGATCCCTCCCCTGAGGAGGCATCAAATAATGTAATAAAAATTTTTCAATAAACTACATGTAGCTTCTGACTTTAGCCTTGAAATCTCATTTATACCCCCGTGAGCCTTAACATGTCAGCGATGGCCCCCATAAACCTAGCAATTCCCAAATGAATCTTTTAACTTCGACATGACTTTTCTTTATGTATACATAGTGCTACTTTTATTTTTTACATGACTTTTCTTCTATCAGCGCCCCCCCGTGACGAGCCAACAAAGAATGCAATAAAAATGGAGTAAAGTACATGAACTTTGAAGTAGCTTCTGACTTTTGCTTTGACATCTCAGAAACCCCCCCCCCCGTAATCTCAGTTATTCTCTGAGAGCCTTTACGTCTCAGTTTTTCTCCCCAGCACAGCATTATAGCTGCATTTAATTTTTACATGAACCCTTCATGTCTGACATGACGCTTCTTTTATTCTACCATGATGCTTCTTAATTTTTTAAATGACACTTTCATTAGTTTTAAATGAGGCTTCTATGATTTTTTCTTGACGCTTCTATGATTTTTACATGACGCTTCTATGATTGTTTACATGACGCTTCTACGATTTTTTACATGACGCTTCTATGATTGTTTACATGACGCTTCTATGATTGTTTACATGACGCTTCTATGATTGTTTACATGACGCTTCTATGATTTTTTACATGACGCTTCTATGATTGTTTACATGACGCTTCTATGATGTTTTACATGGCGCTTCTATGATTGTTTACATGACGCTTCTATGATTGTTTACATGACGCTTCTATGATTGTTTACATGACGCTTCTAAGATTTTTTACATGACGCTTCTATGATTTTTTACATGACGCTTCTATGATTGTTTACATGACGCTTCTATGATTTTTAAATGACGCTTCTATGATTGTTTACATGACGCTTCTACGATTTTTATATGACGCTTCTATGATTTTTTAAATGACGCTTCTATGATTTTTTAAATGACGCATCTATGATTTTTATATGACGCTTCTATGATTTTTTAAATGACGCTTCTATGATTGTTTACATGACGCTTCTATGATTTTTTACATGACGCTTCTATGATTTTTTAAATGACGCTTCTATGATTTTTATATGACGCTTCTACGATTTTTTACATGACGCTTCTATGATTGTTTACATGACGCTTCTATGATTTTTTAAATGACGCTTCTATGATTGTTTACATGACGCTTCTACGATTTTTATATGACGCTTTTATGATTTTTTAAATGACGCTTCTATGATTTTTTACAAGACGCTTCTATGATTTTTTACATGACGCTTCTATGATTGTTTACATGACGCTTCTATGATTGTTTACATGACGCTTCTATGATTGTTTACATGACGCTTCTATGATTGTTTACATGACGCTTCTACGATTTTTATATGACGCTTCTATGATTTTTTAAATGACGCTTCTATGATTTTTTACAAGACGCTTCTATGATTTTTTACATGACGCTTCTATGATTGTTTACATGACGCTTCTATGATTGTTTACATGACGCTTCTATGATTGTTTACATGACGCTTCTATGATTGTTTACATGACGCTTCTATGATTTTTTACATGACCTCAACCCACACCTGACCTAAACCTATCTTTAACCCAACCTAAAGCCTTGAAATCTCAGCAATTCTTCTCCCCTAAGCCTTGGCATTTTAGTGTTTCCTTCTTTAAGAATCACAGCACTATAACGATTTCCACCAAGCTTTGACATCGTAGCAATTCCCAAATGAATCTTTTAACTTCGACATGACTTTTCTTATATGTATACATAGTGCTACTTTTATTTTTTACATGACTCTGCTTCTATCAGCGCCCCCCCCCCGTGGCGAGCCAACAAAGAATGTAATAAAAATTGAGTAAAGTACATGAACTTTGAAGTAGCTTCTGACTTTTGCTTTGACATCTCAGAGACCCCCCACCTGTAATCTCAGTTATTCTCTGTGAGCCTTGACGTCTCAGTAATTCTCCCCAGCACAGCACTGTACTATAGCTTCATTTAACTTTTATATGACACCTTTCATGTCTGACATGACGCTTCTTTTAATTTTTACATGACGCTTCTTTTATTCTTCCATTATTCTTCTTAATTTATTAAATGACACTTTCATTAGTTTTTAAATGAGGCTTCTATGATTGTTTGCATGACGCTTCTATGATTTTACCATGACGCTTCTATTATTGTTTGCATGACGCTTCTATGATTTTTACATGACGCTACTATGATTTTTTTATGACGCTTCTATGATTTTTTACATGACGCTTCTATGATTTTTTACATTACGCTTCCATGATTTTTATATAACGCTTTTATGATTTTTTACATGGCGCTTCTATGATTTTTTATGACGCTTTTTTGACTTTTACATGACGCTTCTATGATTTTTTAAATGACGCTTCTATGATTTTTATATAAAGCTTTTACGATTTTTTACATGACGCTTCTATGATTGTTTACATGACGCTTCTATGATTTTTTCATGACGCTTCTATGATTGTTTACATGACGCTTCTATGATTTTTACAGGAGGCTTCTATGATTTTTTCATGACGCTTCTATGATTTTTTATGACGCTTTTATGACTTTTACATGACGCTTCTATGATTGTTTACATGACGCTTCTATGATTGTTTACATGACGCTTCTATCTTTTTTTTAAATGACGCTTCTATGATTTTTATATGACGCTTCTATGATTTTTTACATGACGCTTCTATGATTGTTTACATGACGCTTCAATGATTTTTTACATGACGCTTCAATGATTGTTTACATGACGCTTCAATGATTGTTTACATGACGCTTCTACGATTTGTTACATGACGCTTCTATGATTGTTTACATGACGCTTCTATGATTTTTTACATGACGCTTCTATGATTTTTTACATGACGCTTCTATGATTTTTTACATGACGCTTCTATGATTTTTTACATGACGCTTCTATGATTTTTTACATGACGCTTCTATGATTGTTTACATGACGCTTCTATGATTGTGTACATGACGCTTCTTTGATTTTTTACATGACGCTTCTATGATTTTTATATGACGCTTCTACGATTTTTTACATGATGCTTCTATGATTGTTTACATGACGCTTCTATGATTGTTTACATGACGCTTCTATGATTGTTTACATGACGCTTCTATGATTTTTTACATGACGTTTCTATGATTGTTTACATGACGCTTCAATGATTTTTTACATGACGCTTCAATGATTGTTTACATGACGCTTCTATGATTGTTTACATGACGCTTCTATGATTGTTTACATGACGTTTCTATGATTTTTTACATGACGCTTTTATGATTTTTTACATGACGCTTTTATGATTTTTTAAATGACGCTTCCATGATTTTTTACATGACGCTTCCATGATTGTTTACATGACGCTTCTATGATTGTTTACATGACGCTTCTATGATTGTTTACATGACGCTTTTATGATTGTTTACATGACGCTTCTATGATTGTTTACATGACGTTTCTATGATTTTTTACATGACGCTTTTATGATTTTTTACATGACGCTTCCATGATTTTTAACATGACGCTTCTATGATTGTTTACATGACGTTTCTATGATTGTTTACATGACGCTTCTATGATTGTTTACATGACGCTTCTATGATTGTTTACATGACGCTTCTATGATTGTTTACATGACTCTTCTATGATTGTTTACATGACGCCTTTTATCCTTTATTTGTCCTTTAATAAAAGCTTTCAATAAAAAAACTTTTCACTACTATGATTCGAACCCAGGTCACTGCATTAGCAGTCCAGTCTGTTCACATCTAGGCTAGCTCGTATCGAATTTTTAAATGAAATTGTAGCACTTATATAATTGAACACTCCCTCACAAAGCAGTTATGACATAATAAATTTCCCAGGCAAGTCAGTATCAGTCTCAATTAAAGTTGACAACATGGTTACGCAATCTAAATCAAGTCTGGTGCTACGCTTCCACACTGCATTTTCAATACTGTGACGCAATTCAAGTCGGAGTTACAATTCAGTTATGATGCAATCTATTTCAGAATCAGAATTCAACCAGTCAGTTTTTTCTCTAGCATTCTTACAATGCATTTTAAGTCGAAAAGTTTGCTTGACCTTTGCAAAAAAGCATGTTTTTCGAATATTTAATCGCTTTAACATGGAGCAATTTCTTAGCCAAGATGCATGTACCGTCACGGGAAAATTTCTGATCGAACAGTGCAAGTCTCATGAAAATCGGTTAAGCCATTTTTTCTCTAATCGATTACAAGCAAGCAAGCAAGCAAGCAAGATTTTCATTTTTAGTATATAGGACTAGCAATCTACGCCCCCCGTTGGGGAGCCAAAGAAATGCAATACACGTTTTTTTAATAAGCTACATGTATCCTTGAAATCTTAAAAAATCTCCTGTCAAACCTTGTAAGCCTTGACATGTCAGTAATTCCCCCCCACAAGCTTTAACATATCAACTTCCCCCTTGACATCTCAGCAATGCCCCAATAAGCCTTGGAAATCTAAAAATATCTGTCAACCTTCTAACCCTAACCCTAGCCTAACCCTAACCCTAACCCTAACCCTAACCATAACCCTAACCTAACCCTAAAGCATTGAAATTTCAGTAATTCTCTCTAAGAGTCATAATAGCACTACTACAGGATTATAGCGATTCCCTACAAGCCTCGACATCGTAGGGATTCCCAAATGAATCTCTTAACTTCGACATGAAGCTTTTATTTTTTACATTACGCTTTTTTATTATCAGCGATCCCTCCCTGAGGAGCATCAAATAATGTAATAAAAGTTACAATAAGTTTTCAATAAACTACATGTAGCTTCTGACTTTAGCCTTGAAATCTCATTTATACCCCCGTGAGCCTTGACATCTCAGCTATTCCCCCGTAAGCCTTGACATGTCAGCGATGGCCCCCATAAACCTTGAAAACTAAAAAATCCCCTGTTAACCTTGAAACCCGATAAAATATAACCCTCAACCCAAACCTGACCTAAACCTAACTTTAACCCAACCTAAAGCCTTGAAATCTCAGCAATTCTTCTCCCCTAAGCCTTGACATTTTAGTGATTCCTTCTTTAAGAATCACAGCACTATAACGATTTCCACCAAGCTTTGACATCGTAGCAATTCCCAAATGAATCTTTTAACTTCGACATGACTTTTTCTTTTATGTATACATAGTGCTACTTTTATTTTTTACATGACTCTTCTTCTATCAGCGCCCCCCGTGGCGAGCCAACAAAGAATGCAATAAAAAAATTGAGTAAAGTACATGAACTTTGAAGTAGCTTCTGACTTTTGCTTTGACATCTCAGAAACCCCCCCCGTAAACTCAGTTATTCTCTGAGAGCCTTTACGTCTCATATTCTCTGAGAGCCTTTACGTCTCAGTTTTTCTCCCCAGCACAGCATTATAGCTGCATTTAACTTTTACATGACACCCTTCATGTCTGACATGACGCTTCTTTTATTCTACCATGATGCTTCTTAATTTTTTAAATGACACTTTCATTAGTTTATAAATGAGGCTTCTATGATTTTTTCTTGACCCTTCTATGATTTTTACATGACGCTTCTATGATTTTTTACATGACGTTCTATGATTTTTTACATGACGCTTCTACGATTTTTTACATGACGCTTCTATGATTGTTTACATGACGCTTCTATGATTGTTTACATGACGCTTCTATGATTGTTTACATGACGCTTCTATGATTTTTTTAAATAACGCTTCTATGATTTTTATATGACGCTTCTACGATTTTTACATGACGCTTCTATGATTGTTTACATGACGCTTCTATGATTTTTTAAATTACGCTTCTCTATGATTTTTAAATGACGCTTCTATAATTTTTAATGACGCTTCTATGATTGTTTACATGACGCTTCTGTGATTTTTAAATGACGCTTCTATGATTGTTTACATGACGCTTCTATGATTGTTTACATGACGCTTCTATGATTGTTTACATGACGCTTTTATGATTGTTTACATGACGCTTCTATAATTTTTACATGACGCTTCTATGATTTTTAAATGACGCTTCTATGATTTTTATATGACGCTTTACGATTTTTTACATGACGCTTCTATGATTGTTTACATGACGCTTCTATGATTTTTTACATGACGCTTCTATGATTGTTTACATGACGCTTCTATGATTTTTATATGACGCTTCTATGATTGTTTACATGACGCTTCTATGATTTTTTACATGACGCTTCTTTGATTTTTAATGACGCTTCTATGATTTTTAAATGACGCTTCTATGATTTTTACATGACGCTTCTATGATTTTTAAATGACGCTTCTATGATTTTTATATGACGCTTCTGATTTTTTACATGACGCTTCTATGATTTTTAAATGATGCTTCTATGATTTTTATATGACGCTTCTACGATTTTTTACATGACGCTTCTATGATTGTTTACATGACGCTTCTATGATTGTTTACATGACGCTTCTATGATTTTTTACATGACGCTTCTATGATTGTTTACATGACGCTTCTATGATTTTTATATGACGCTTCTATGATTTTTTACATGACGCTTCTATGATTTTTACATGACGCTTCTATGATTTTTAATGACGCTTCTATGATTTTTTACATGACGCTTCTATGATTGTTTACATGACGCTTTATGATTGTTTACATGACGCTTCTATGATTTTACATGACGCTTCTATGATTTTTTACATGACGCTTCTATGATTGTTTACATGACGCTTCTATGATTGTTTACATGACGCTTCTATGATTGTTTACATGACGCTTCTATGATTTTTTACATGACGCTTCTATGATTTTTATATGACGCTTCTACGATTTTTTACATGACGCTTCTATGATTGTTTACATGACGCTTCTATGATTGTTTACATGACGCTTCTATGATTGTTTACATGACGCTTCTATGATTTTTTAATGACGCTTCTATGATTGTTTACATGACGCTTCTATGATTTTTACATGACGCTTCTATGATTGTTTACATGACGCTTCTATGATTTTTACATGACGCTTCTATGATTGTTTACATGACGCTTCTATGATTGTTTACATGACGCTTCTATGATTGTTTACATGACGCTTTTATGATTGTTCACATGACGCTTCTATGATTTTTTACATGACGCTTCTATGATTTTTAATGACGCTTCTATGATTTTTATATGACGCTTCTATGATTTTTACATGACGCTTCTATGATTTTTTAATGACGCTTCTATGATTTTTATATGACGCTTCTATGATTTTTTACATGACGCTTCTATGATTGTTTACATGACGCTTCTATGATTGTTTACATGACGCTTCTATGATTTTTACATGACGCTTCTATGATTGTTTACATGACGCTTCTATGATTTTTATATGACGCTTCTATGATTGTTTACATGACGCTTCTATGATTTTTTAAATTACGCTTCTATGATTTTTAAATGACGCTTCTATGATTTTTAAATGACGCTTCTATGATTGTTTACATGACGCTTCTATGATTTTTTAAATGACGCTTCTATGATTGTTTACATGACGCTTCTATGATTGTTTACATGACGCTTCTATGATTGTTTACATGACGCTTCTATGATTTTTTACATGACGCTTCTATGATTTTTATATGACGCTTCTACGATTTTTTACATGACGCTTCTATGATTTTTTAAATGATGCTTCTATGATTTTTATATGACGCTTCTACGATTTTTTACATGACGCTTCTATGATTGTTTACATGACGCTTCTATGATTGTTTACATGACGCTTCTATGATTTTTACATGACGCTTCTATGATTGTTTACATGACGCTTCTATGATTTTTATATGACGCTTCTATGATTGTTTACATGACGCTTCTATGATTGTTTACATGACGCTTCTATGATTGTTTACATGACGCTTTTATGATTTTCACATGACGCTTCTATGATTGTTTACATGACGCTTCTATGAGTTTTTAAATGACGCTTCTATGATTTTTATATGACTTCTATGATTTTTTACATGACGCTTCTATGATTGTTTACATGACGCTTCTATGATTTTTAAATGACGCTTCTATGATTGTTTACATGACGCTTCTATGATTTTTTAAATGACGCTTCTATGATTGTTTACATGACGCTTCTATGATTGTTTACATGACGCTTCTATGATTGTTTACATGACGCTTTTATGATTGTTTACATGACGCTTCTATAATTTTTTACATGACGCTTCTATGATTTTTTAAATGACGCTTCTATGATTTTTATATGACGCTTTACGATTTTTTACATGACGCTTCTATGATTGTTTACATGACGCTTCTATGATTTTTTACATGACGCTTCTATGATTGTTTACATGACGCTTCTATGATTTTTATATGACGCTTCTATGATTGTTTACATGACGCTTCTATGATTTTTTAAATACGCTTCTTGATTTTTAAATGACGCTTCTATGATTTTTAAATGACGCTTCTATAATTTTTTACATGACGCTTCTATGATTTTTTAAATGACGCTTCTATGATTTTTACATGACGCTTCTACGATTTTTACATGACGCTTCTATGATTTTTAAATGACGCTTCTATGATTTTTATATGACGCTTCTACGATTTTTACATGACGCTTCTATGATTGTTTACATGACGCTTCTATGATTGTTTACATGACGCTTCTATGATTTTTTACATGACGCTTCTATGATTGTTTACATGACGCTTCTATGATTTTTACATGACGCTTCTATGATTGTTTACATGACGCTTCTATGATTGTTTACATGACGCTTCTATGATTTTTACATTGACGCTTCTATGATTTTTACATGACGCTTCTATGATTGTTTACATGACGCTTCTATGATTGTTTACATGACGCTTCTATGATTTTTACATGACGCTTCTATGATTTTTTACATGACGCTTCTATGATTGTTTACATGACGCTTCTATGATTGTTTACATGACGCTTCTATGATTGTTTACATGACGCTTTTATGATTGTTCACATGACGCTTCTATAATTTTTTACATGACGCTTCTATGATTTTTATATGACGCTTCTATGATTTTTATATGACGCTTCTACGATTTTTACATGACGCTTCTATGATTTTTTAAATGATGCTTCTATGATTTTTATATGACGCTTCTACGATTTTTTACATGACGCTTCTATGATTGTTTACATGACGCTTCTATGATTGTTTACATGACGCTTCTATGATTTTTTACATGACGCTTCTATGATTGTTTACATGACGCTTCTATGATTTTTATATGACGTTCTATGATTGTTTACATGACGCTTCTATGATTTTTAAATGACGCTTCTATGATTTTTAAATGACGCTTCTATGATTTTTTAAATGACGCTTCTATGATTGTTTACATGACGCTTCTATGATTGTTTACATGACGCTTCTATGATTGTTTACATGACGCTTTTATGATTGTTACATGACGCTTCTATAATTTTTTACAGACGCTTCTATGAGTTTTTAAATGACGCTTCTATGATTTTTATATGACGCATCTACGATTTTTTACATGACGCTTCTATGATTGTTTACATGACGCTTCTATAATTTTTAAATGACGCTTCTATGATTGTTTACATGACGCTTCTGTGATTTTTTAATGACGCTTCTATGATTGTTTACATGACGCTTCTATGATTGTTTACATGACGCTTCTATGATTTTTACATGACGCTTTATGATTGTTTACATGACGCTTCTATAATTTTTTACATGACGCTTCTATGATTTTTTAATGACGCTTCTATGATTTTTATATGACGCTTTTACGATTTTTTACATGAGACGCTTCTATGATTGTTTACATGACGCTTCTATGATTTTTTACATGACGCTTCTATGATTTTTATATGACGCTTCTACGATTTTTTACATGACGCTTCTATGATTTTTTAAATGATGCTTCTATGATTTTTATATGACGCTTCTACGATTTTTTACATGACGCTTCTATGATTGTTTACATGACGCTTCTATGATTTTTTACATGACGCTTCTATGATTTTTTTAAACGACGCTTCTATGATTTTTATATGACGCTTCTACGATTTTTTAAATGACGCTTCTATGATTTTACATGACGCTTCTATGATTTTTTAAATGACGCTTCTATGATTGTTTACATGACGCTTCTATGATTGTTTACATGACGCTTCTATGATTTTTACAT